>PVIR01042747.1:0-12101 GCA_004026965.1 Petromus typicus | reverse complement strand
CCAAACAAACAAAAAAAACCCCATCTTCTTTATCCATTCTCTAGATGATGGACATTTGTGTAATTTTTACATAACTGGATATATATACATATATATACATGTATATATATATATATTTTTTTTTTTTTTGAGACAGGGTCTTGCTTTGTGGTTCAGGTTGGCCCTAAGCTCAGCCTCAAACTCACATCATAGCAATCCTCCTGCCTCTGCCTCCTGAGTGCTGGGATTACAAGTATGAGCCACCACTGTGGGATGTGGTGCTGGTTGCTGCTGGGTGTGAGTCTCCACACCCAGTATTGTATGTGGTTACCTGGGATTGAACCCGGGTCCTTGCACTTGCAAGATAGGCGCCGGAACCACTGAGCTAACTCCCTGGCCATAACTGGATATATCTTGAGAACATACTTATAAGTGAAATAAATAGGAAACAGATGCTCTTTAGTTTCTCTACTATGAGAAACTGAAAGTATAAATGAGTTTCAAAATGTATATGATAGGTGTTATGAAATAGGAAGAAAATATTCGAAGGGAAAAAGAAAAGGAGGTTAGAGAAAGTAAGGGAAAAGAATTTAATAGTTAAAAAAAAGGAAACAGAGCTTATGTATGTAGAGGTGAGGGTTGTAGGGAGAGTAGAGAAATGGGATAAATGAGAATCAAAATGTGTCTCATTCATACATTTCAGTGTGCCATATAACAATTTGTTTATTTACTATGTGTATTTCTCACTATCTGGCTCCATCTACTAGTGAATAAGTTTCCAAATGACAAGAATTTGTGTCTGTCTCATTCACTAATATATTCCAAGCACTGAGGGCAGGACTGCAGGCCCAGGAAGCAATTTTAAAATATCCACTCACTCAGTGAATAGTGCTGAATAGTGATGCATGAAATGCACTTGGCATATTACCTGATAAACAGTAGATACTCATTTAATGTTAGCTGCACAATGGGGGTGAATATAGCTCTGATGTTGATATGAGATGGGAATGGCTGCTGGCACAGGTTCTGGAACTGGAGCTAGTGCAGGACTGAAGGCAGACATTACCCAGCATCAGCTGCTGGGTTTATAGGGAGAGGGTGACAGAAAACCAACGAGACCTCACTAAGACCTGATTCGTGGACATGCTGAATTATATTTTATTCTCCCTCAGTATTTTTATAATTGCTTCAAGTTAAATCACTTCACTTATCCTTTCTTCCAAAACATGGCTTCCAAGCTCTGTTTGATCCCCTTGAAGTCAGCCCTCTTCCAGTCCCTATAAGTAAAAGTGAAACTTGTGGTGAAATATTGGAATTAGATTGATAAAACAGTTCTCCTTCACCAGGCAGGCTACTCTGTACAAAAGCCTTTAGCTGTTGCATGTTATTGAGTAAGAAGAATACAGAGTGGCTGTTTATGTGGACCATGGGGTGACCTCAGGGAGGTATTATCTGGCTTTCAGTCTATTAAAGTTCACAGTCCTGGAGCCGGGGACTTGGCTCAGTGGTTCCGGCACCTGCCTTGCAAACGCAAGGGCCCAGGTTCAATCCCCGGTAACCACATACCACAATGACTCACACCCATCAGCAATTAGTATCACATACCACAGTGCCGAGCATGGTGGCTCACGCCTGCAATACTCACACCTGCAGTCCCAGCACTTGGGAGGCAGAGGCAGGAGGATTGCCCTGAGTTTCCAGGCTGGCTTGGGCTATATACATAATGAGCTCAGGACCAGCCTGAACTACAAAGCAAGATCCTGTCTCAAAAAATAAAATAACGTTCCCGTCCTTTCAGCTGGAAGAAGATCTAGAAGGAGACACATTTTGGTCTGGTATGGTCTTACATCTGCACTGATAACTACTCAGGAAGTCAGGGCAGGAGAATGTTGAGAATCAAAGAACCTGAGCAGTGTGGTGAGACTGTTTCCTTAAAATAAATAATAAACAAACAATAAGTAAAAGGCACGTTTCCTGGGATCTATAGTAGCAGAAACATTGTATTATAAACGCTGAATCTAAATCCCTCCAGAATGGTTTCCAATGAATGTCTACTCACCAGTACTTACACAGCACATTAATAAATGTTCCTCAGAGAAATAAACAAGGATAGTTCTCTAGTCAGCTTAACCTCATAAACTATATAGCAACTTTACACTGAGCCTTCCTATGAGATTCTTGAACATTTTGTCTCCTGATGTATAAAAGTGAAACCCGAAGAGGGCAGCATAATCATGATTCTTCCTCATGTCACAACCTCAAGGGTGTTCGTCAGTTTTCCTGTTGTCATACAAAACACCCAACACCCACACCTTCAAAGAGGAGAGTTCATGGCTTCAGAAGTTTCTGTCCATGGTCAGCAGGGTCCAAAGCTGGAATGTCGTGGGAGAAGGTCATGGAGAAGCAAAGGTGTTCACTTCATGGTGGCAGGAGGTCGAGCACGGGGAAGAACACCAGAAGACACCGACCCGCCAAAGGCATGTTCCCAGTGAGGCCTCCAACTCTGCCCACTGACCCTGCACACAGTCAGCTAAGAGTACTGGTGGACTGATACACTTCACTAAAGAGGAGACCTGCAAGACCTGATCACAGCACCATGAGCCTCTTAACCCAATCACGCTGACAATGAAGAGTAACTGCCACAGGTAACTGATACCTCAAGGAAGTTCTTTTTAAGAGATTTCTTTCAAAAATGTAGTTCATATGTTTAACAAGTATTTACTAAGCAACCAGTGCATGTACACATTATGAGAACCTGGCATTTGGTGTTATACAGGACACACAAAATCTTAATTTAAGGCACTTAAAGTCTAGTAGGTAAGGCTGGCATGAAGTTAAAATTTGAAAGTTGCTGAACATAATAAAGAGCAGAATAACAGGCTAATATAAGAATATGTTAAGACATTTACTAAGACGTACTTTAAGAAAGCTTGATTTAATTGCTTCATGAATAAATTTTATCTTTAGATGAATAAAAAATTATTTTAATTTGTGGTATATATTACAATGTGCTAGTGAAACTGGGGAATACAGACACAGAAGACATGAACTTTGATATTAACATTTTTTTCTGAGGTAAAGATCAATAAAAACAAAGTGAAGTAAACAACACAAGCCAGGATAAAATTAGATGTAACTTTCAGTGGCTCAGTTACCCATTAAAATGCTATTTGTCCTTCAAAAATGACAGTTTCATTGTTTCTGGGAAATCCACTTCCCACTCTGGATGCCCACTGCACCTTAGTGGATTCTTCCTGTACTTACAAAGTCTGCCTGACAGGAAAGTTACTTATTTGCATTTCTAACTACAAACCAGTCAACTTTGTGCTATGTACTCTAGATCCTTCATATCTCAATTCTATGTAGCACAGTCATTTTGGGGGAGCCCACCATATATAATGGTTAATATTGTTCTTTACAAAAATACTGAATGTGTAATCTTGGTTCTGGCAGTGGGTGCCTATTTAAATCCTCTGACCTTCAATTTTGTTGTTTGTGAAATGGTGCCTGGAATACTCCTACCTGCCTGACAGGGTAACTGTTTCAGCAGAGATGACTCATGTAAAATCATTTAGCGCTTTGTGCAGTCACCACCCAGACACAGAATATCTTGTTATTGTCACTGTTGTCTTTGTACAGAGCCACACAGTAAGTGCTTGTGCAATGAAGGTGTGGGAAGAAAGGGGAGGAGATCAGGTGCTGAAGGACATGGCCCATCGCCTTATTATCTCTGACAAAGTCCCCAGCAGATAGAGGTGGAAGAGGTCTGAAAAGACCTCCCAGGTCAGTCTCAGGACACACCTCCAGATTAAGGCCAATGGACAGCAAGGTAAGTGCTGTTGAACAGACAAGGAAAGTCAAATGGTGGGAATGAAAAACTTGAAATATGGGCTGAAATGTTCAGATTTAAGAGACAACTGATACAACTAAACGAAGGATGAAATAGTTTATAAGAAAGATTAGCTTGCCAGGCGTGGTGGCTCACTTGACAGTCATGAGGAATAGGAACTAGGTGGAATGAACTATAGTCTGAGACCAACGAGGGGCCTCATCCACACAAACCAGTAAAGTCAGATCTCTAGCAGAGCTTTGTGCTCTTTGTTACATTCTGTGATGAGTCCATAAGTGACATGGGTCTAGATAAATGAAGAGATAGGGACATTATGTCCAAGACTGGCCCAATGCCACTGGGATTCTCTAGAATAAAAAATGAATTCCTATATGGTTTTTAATAGTTTAGTTTATTTGTGTGTGTAGTACTTAATATTTACATTCCTTGTGGGAAGTTGGCATGTGTACGTAACACATCTTAATTCCTTTGAAAAATGAATTGTTGGGATGGCCCGGGCTCTGCCATAATTATGAAACACTTCTTTATGAAACTACAGTTTCCTTTAAGAAAATAATGATTTTGTTAACACGATTCACTTAGCTAATGTAGACATTATTATTACACAGACACCAAATATGAACATTACTCACACAGGGTGTCTTTTTAGCTGTGTGGCTGTTGAATACAAAACATTGCATGAAAAGCAGGTAAGACTTAAATCTTTTACTAGGAGTTTCTTGGAAGATTACTCAGATTTCCCTAAAAATTTTAATGAGACGCTTTTAGTACTGCATTTGTTTTACTGAAGAAGATAAATACTAAAAATAGTAAAATGAGAACATAGTGATACAAGTGACTATTTTAAAAGACTTGTTTTTTAAAGGGTAGACTTCATGGGGCTAATGTTGTAGTTCAGTGGTGGAATGCTTACCTCTTACTTCTCATGCATGAGACCATGGGTTTATTCTGTAGCAATGCAAGAGAGAAAGAAAAAAAATGAAATAAAGAAAGAGAGAAAAAAGTTTTCAGCAGATACAATGAGTATTCATTATTTTCCATATATTATGCTAAACTCTACAACTGTCAAGATGAAGAACATTGTTCATGATCTCCAAGATTTAGAGTCTAATACAGATGATAAAGACAAGAAAGCAGGAAAACCATGAAGAAAGTCCATGTAGCCTGTTTGGAGATGTTAGTATTCTAAATGCCATATAAGTAAAGGCACAACTGGCATTAGGGTGAAGCACACAAGCTGCCTGGGGCACAAGATTTAAGAAAGTACTTGCTCTCAGAGACCTGTAAATGCAGAGCTGGCAGAAGGGCCTCTTTAAAATTTGTACCCTTTTTACTTGCCTTCCTCCAGTCCTTGCCAATGAGCTCTATTTATCTATCTCCCAGTGTGGTAGGATATTGTAAACAACAACAGAAAAAAAAGCTGAGTGGGGTCTGAATCAAATCTACTAATCATGAGGTTGTCCCGAGTAGGTGTGTGCCTGTTGCTGGGCTTGTTTCCTCACCTGCAAAATGAAGGGCTCAACCTCACCTTCCACTTCTCAGACTGTGAGCTGCATGGCAAGTGGACTTTTCAAAAATGCCTTAAGGAAAGGTGGTAGGTAGGGCTCTTGGTCTCTAATCCTCACTTGAACCATGATGGCCATCTTTTATTGACTTTGTTGAAGGTGATTCTTGCATTCTTCTTTGAGAAAGAAAATAGCTTCAGTATTTTTTTAAAAAGCAATGGCAGAATGGATAAAGAAAGGCTAGTTCATGATATGAAAGGTTCAGTTAAGTGGTTATTTAGAATCTGAGTTTAAAAGCAGCCATAACCTCATTGTGCAAAAGAAGTGTGGATAGCTTCACACTCCAAATGATAAATACAAACAATAAATTTTACTTCAAAGTACACAGGGCACACAATTGCTTGGATAATGAACCGCATTCATGTACCAGAACTGAGAGAGATGCCTCAAAATCAGAATAGAGAGAGATTTCAAAGTGGCTCATTAGAGAATAACAATTTCATGTTACAGTTTTAAAGACATTATCTCAATTAATACAGCACTCTAAGCTCTTCAATTTAGTGTTATCTGTAGGCAAAGAAACTGAGACTCAGGTAAACTGCTCAAGTCATAAAGCTCATTGCAGAATTGGTCTTAAAACTCAGGTCAAAGAGCTTTTCTAGTATATCTCCTGGCTCTGAGAGAAAGTGTGCTAATAATATAATCACTTTGAAGGTGAGCTCAGTGTATGCGAATCATAATTCATAAGAAGACACAGTTTACCACTACATAACCCAGCATAATGGCGAATCAATAAAGATCTAATGAAAATTGCTGAGATAAAGAAAGAGTTGTATTATCACTCTAAACCCACTATGAACATAGGATTTTAATGTATACATATTCATCATGTCTGTATGAAAGGAAAATGTATGACTTTTGCAGGGTAATGGGGATATTTATAAAATATTAACCTTTATTCCAAAACTGGCTTTCCCCTTGGCTACTCTGGTAATTTTCTCCAGGGGCTACTTTAATCCCATGGACATGATAAAAACTCCATTCCTACAAAATAAAACCCGTTATGATATTGTTTATATCTAGTAAATTCTACATGTAAACACAACAGAATATGAAAATGAGAGGCTTCCTAATTCAGTGTTGAATGAGGTAGTAATATTGCCATATGTAGATGTGTAAAGAAATAAAGCTGAAAAGTTACTCTACAGCCCTTGAACTTCTTGGTGAAATAGAAATTGTCTGAAGGGTTTGGAGAGTAGACAGAGGTTGATGAAAAGATTACTTTGCAGAAATCAGAGGGCCTAACTGGCTCTTCCACCTCGGATGAGCAAAACTAACTTCCCACCACAGTCTTAAATACAATCACTCCAAGAATTGTACTCCTTTAATTGGTGACAAAGAGCAAAAGTGTGCAACATATGAGAAAGGAGCCTGCATCCCAGACAGAAAATCAAGGCAGTGAAAGGAAGGGCTAAACACTTCGGGAGGCAGGAGTCTGGTCTTTTGTAAACAGCACACATTGCTGGAGTTTTGTGGAATAAAGCACATGCATTTTCAGGGCCAAGTGGCTTGGGTTGTGACAAGTCCTACCTGTTAGGACTGTCTCTAGCGGACTAAGATCATTTTCAGAAGAAAGCTGAGGTGAACCCTTTGATTGCTCAGGGACTGACAAAGGAGTCCAACAAATTCATCTTTTCAAATCAAATGATCTGCATCAAAGAAGAGCCTTTCAGAGATGTTGTTAACATGAACTGCCAGCCTTGGGCAGGGAGTGCAAAGCCACAGGGCCAAGGGAGCCCTAGCCAATCATGTTACTCCTGCTTATTCTCTCCACTCCCCTTTGACCTTGGGGAAGGTCAAGATGGTAGCTCTTCTAGTAAATACAGAGACAGTCCAGCAGCAGCTACACCCACTGTTTCCCCTGCTAAATTCCTTCCTCCAGCAGGATCCAGTCAGAGGAGAGAAGCCCCAAGTTCTGGTAGTTAAACAATGTTGACACTGAGACAGCTGATGTTACTGAATCGAAACAGCTCATACCAAAAGCAACTAGCAGACTTTTTACTTTCTGAGAGTGACCAGAAAAGACAGGACTGTCTACATCTTGACTTGGAATGGCAAAGTATAATTTTCAGAGAGGAAAAAATGGTCCTCACATAAGGTCAGAATAAACATGTGTCAAAATGTGTTTAACTCACTGATGAGAGAACCTAAAAGAGGTTAATGCTGCTCAACAGCATTCAAAAGGCTGAAAATTTATAGGAAATGATGAAGACAGCATGTTAGACATCTGAGAGATTAGCAAGCAAATTGATTAAAGTAATAAAACCATGGCTTTGGGTTATTGATTTTTCTATCAGAAAGAAATCATTTACATCTCTATTGGACACAAATCTAAAAGTTAAAGTCCGTCATTACAAAGTGTGGACCCTAATCAATGATCTTGGACAATGGTATATTGTTCTAGAAATTTAGCCCTTCTCAGCTGGCCTATTAGACAAGGGTCCAGGTCAACAGGAGAAGAGCAAGGTAATCCTTTCTTCACTCAAAATTAACTCAGGATAATTCCCATACTAGTTTCCTTAATATTTGTATTTAAATTTACTAGAAATAAGCAACTGTCAAGTTGAGGTTTTAGACTTTGTGGGAGGAAATTTCTTTTCCTCTTCCTTCTCTTTCCCTTCTTTCTCCTCCTCCTCCTCCACCTGTGTTTTGATGAAATTTAGGGCCCACTCATGCTGAGCAAATCTGCCCCTGAGCCACATCCAAATTAAGGAAGTCTTTGGCCTAGAGTTTTCGATAAATTCTTAACAAGAAACAAGTAGAAATTAGCCTTTCTCTACACACAATCAATTTTAAGTGGCTGTAAGAGACAAAAATACTGCATTTGATCATGATGTATATAGAGCACAGTCCTTCAGCACACTGGATATACGTCTTCAAGCCTGAGAAGCTTGACTTTCTCTCCTGACCAGCATCAGAGAGACGCACTGATCGGACACGGATGGAGAACACAGCCTTACTTGAGGCTGTGCAGAAGGGCTTCTCTCAGTTTGGGGGAAAAAGAAAGGCTAAGATAATGAATGAGTAACCTGGTTCCCAAGGAGGACAAGAGTCCAGTTCAACAAAGGTAGGGTCTAGGTCTCCGGTGATTAAATGATTACAATTAGGGAGGAGGTATGAAAGGCCAACATAGCGTGATGCACTTATTTATAGCATTCTCCAAAGCAAAAAACAGAGTTCTCTTGTTTTCAATTGTGTTCTGTGTTAAATTTTGTTATTTTTCAGAACGATCTAAGAATTTCCCCATAAAAAGAAAAATAGGCATACTATCTACTTGATCGAGATATGAATACATGCTTAGTTTAATCTGATAATTGACAGAAAATTTTAACAAATCAATGTATTCTAGTCTTTATTTTTTGTACTATAAGGTAACAAAGTATTTTGCAATAATTTCAAATGATGTTTTATTCCTCCACACCAATAAACTACACATACCAATAATTCCTCCATAGAGCATACTGACGTTATATAAGTTTTGTGGGTTTCTTTTTTTTACATTTCAAAGGAATTCAGTGGTTGTTTAAGAGGGTGAGATTTTCTCCTTTGGTCAAATGGAGTATTTTTTTTTTTTTCTTTCTAACAAGCTGAACTAGTTTATTGGAGGCAGAAGTCCCTTGGTTTTATTTCTATAGAAAAAGAGTTCCACCACACAAACGTTTTGCTGCCTTTTCAGGTGCTGCCTTTTCCTTGAACGTGGTCATGAAGAGTTAATAGTTGCCTCTTATGGTCTGCCATTCTCATATTTTAACCCAGGAGTTGGGAGTTAGGCAGCTGACTAAGCACTGGAGTCTTTCTCACTGACTCCCAAGCTAAAACAAACAAAGAAGCAGATATGTGCTTCCAAAAAATGTGTCTACTTAGAAAACAGTGGGGCAGCAACTGGAAAAACAGAAAACCAAAGAGAGGGAAAATACCATCCTGCAGGGCAAGAAAGAATAGCTCCAGAAAAGAGTGGAAGAAGGAAGTCATCTTATCATCATGACCTTTTCTAACACAGAAAATGAACAAAACATAATTTTTTAAACTAAGGTCTCTTTTTTTCTTGAATCATGGGAAAGGAAGCAGTCTTGCTTTATAAACAGAAAAATTTCAAGAACTTGTAAAATGAGAAGCAACAGGCATAGCACAATCTGTAGTCTAAAGAATGAATTCCTTAAAATAACCAGTAAAGGGGCCTTTGAAAATCTTTTTTATTTGTATGTTTGTTTTAAAAATCAGTAAATGTTGGGAGAATTTTGTTTTTTAAAAAAGTTCTTTCATGTTTCCAAGGCATATATAATGAGAACTCATCAATTTTTTTTTTTTTTTTTTTTGAGACAGGGTCTTGCTTTGTAGTCCAGGCTGGCCCTGAACTCACTATGTAAACCAGGTGAGCCTGGGACTCACATCAACCCTCCTGCTTCTATTTCCCAAGTGCTGTGATTACAGGCATGTGCCACTAGGCCCCACACTGTCGTACATGGCACCAGGGATAGAAGTCGGGACGTTGTGCTTGCCAGGCAGATGCCAGAACCACTGAGCTAAATCCCCAGCCCAAGAACTAATAACTTTCAAGTACAATAAATTAAATTTTAGAGTTAATATTTGCTCTGATTTTTCATTGATGGAGAATTAATTCTGTGAATAATATCTATAGTTTTTTGCTAGGTAATGATTTTGCACTAACGATAAGAACACTGAAAAGACAGTTTAGTACATGTGTAATCTCAGCTCTTCACAAGATTGAGGCAGGAGAAGCACAAGCAGGAGGCGAGTTTGATTGGTGTAGCAAGACTTTGTCTCAAACGATGTTTTTGAAAAGTTTAAAAGTAAGTACTTTGATTCCCAATTATATATATTAACAGAATGTATCAGAGATACTGATTAATATAACTCAAAATTACTTCTACAGATGGTCCCTAATTTATCAAGGCACCAAGCCTATATACTTTCAGATGAAACTGTACCATGAACTTTGATTTTGTTTTCAGTATCAGAACTGTTAATGGAGATGGGGTGTTTCAGGCCACAGGCTTCAGAATAGTGTTGGCTTACATTTTAATCTGTTATTAACATTCACTGCATTTGTCATCTCCAGACACACCACTTCACTGTTAGGTGCTTTTGCATAATCACAGTAACATTGTAATGTACATGATAATTCCTAATATTATCTAACTTCTACCCTTATTCTTTTTCTCCGGTCATCACAAAAATGTCTTTTTTATTTTTTAAAAATTGATTTTATTGTTATATTTTATATATACATTATGGTCACAATTGACATTGAGAGTTAGTACCAGTACATGATATGACTTCTCATTTTTTCCCATTCCCTTCCTGCCCTATTATCCCTATCCTCTCTCTATATAAGCTTTGTTTCCTCTTTTTAATTATCAAAGTTTTCCCTCTTCCACTGTTGGTGGGAATGTAGACTGGTGCAATCAGTGTGGATATCAGTGTGGAGATTCCTCAAAAAACTAGGATTAGAGGTTCCATTTAACCTTGTTATTCCCTTACTAAGTATACACATGAAATAGATTCATATCACAGCTACATATGTGCACCCATGTTTATAGCTTTATATACAGTTTGTGGTAACTAAATCGCGTAAACAACTCAAATGGTAAATGACTGGAGACTGGATAAAGATGTGATTTAAAAAAAAATAAAATAGAGTTACTCTGCCATGAAAAATGATTGGTTTGAGTCATTTATATTCAAATGGATGTACCTTAAGAATATACTCATAAGTGAAATAAATGGGTCACAGATGTGTAAATACCATACCTTTTCTCTGGTATGAGAAACTGAAGGTGTAAAAGGGTTTTAGAATATATGATAGAAGCTGTGAAATAGTAAGAAAATATTCAAAGGGAAAAGGAGTTTATAAATAAGTAAAGAAGGAAAAGAAAAATATTAATGATAAAAAAGCAACTTTGATTTTTTATTTCTCTTCCTCCAGCTACTAATATGCAATAAGATGCTCTCTGGAGCCATTGAATAGCAGAATCAAGCTGTGGCTCCAAGTCAGCTGCCAAGTCAAGAGAGGAAACCATCTTGGACATACAGAGTACCGTGCTACTGAAGGATGATATTTGGTAGACCAGGTATTGGTGTATCACACCAGTTGAGGCACATCTTTAGGTCCTTGGAATGAATTCACTTCTACTGTTATTTGAAACTTTCCAGTAAGTCAGTGCTTTGTGGTCTTCCCAGGAGCCATGTGAAATTACACTGAAGTCTGGACAAAGGAGCAGCCTTTCTCCCACCATCTCATGCAACCTTGTGAAAAAAAGTACCTGTGAGGACTTGGGCTTTTGCAGCCTTGATTCAGACCTGCAATTTCTCTCTCTCTCTCTCTCTCTCTCTCTCTCTCTCTCTCTCTCTCGCTCTCTCTCTCTCTCTCTCTCCATGTGATGCCTCCCACCATACTATGGTACAGAATGAAGGTCTTTACCAGAGTCCATTGTGAACTCTGGATCTGGATTGTCCCCCTCAAATCCTTATGTGCTCAGAGACTAGGCTTTTGGAAGGTACTTGGTTTACGGGGCACTTGTGGAAGGATTCCTCCATCGGTGAGTTAAGCGGCTAAGTGTGCGATTAGGGGGTGACCTTGGCTGGAAGAGGCAGGGCTCTGAGGGTGTGACTTGGAAAGTCATCTCCTTCCTGGCTGTTCCCCTCTTCCGTTGCTTCCCAGCCACTAAAACCCCAGCAGCTTTTCT
>PVIR01042746.1:0-12088 GCA_004026965.1 Petromus typicus | reverse complement strand
ATGTGAGGGTCGTTTCCTCTGTCTACAACATTGCAGAGACCCTTTCCCAAGGGGATGGGAGACTGAGGTCTAACTCAGCTTCGCTCTTTGTAAGCAGAACTCCTCATGTTGTAGCTGTAAGTAGCCATTTTGGCTGTGATCCCTGAAAATCACTGGTGTCTCTGAGCTACAGTCCTAGCTCTTGAGTGAGTGCCTGTCTTGGAGTGGGATGGTAGGATGGGTAGAAAAGTCCTGAGAATGGAAGAGTAGGGAAAACAGGAAAGTAAAGAAGCAAAGTCAGTATGGATTCCAGTGTTTATTTTATATATATATATGAGATATCTATCTATCTATATATATATATCTATCTCCATTATGAGTATGAATTAGAGCGATCTATACATGTGGTTGAGAGGGTTGTCTGTATAGGGAAATGTGAAAAGTGGCAGTTTATTTTTGAACTCATCCTTGAGCATTGTTGTATGTGGTTACCAGGGATGGAACTAGGGCCCTTGTGCTTATAAGGCAGACACTGGAACCACCGGGCTAATTCCCTGGCCTTCATATCCAGGTTTTAACTGCCATTGTCATTCAGTTTTTACACAGCTTTGAAGATTGACAAAGATATTTGATTATTGATGGCAATTTCTCATCCTGCTGCAAGAATTCTAATTTAAAACTATGTATTTGTGTAATGATATTGATGAGAAAATTTTCTCCTGTATTTTTGAGGCATTATTTATTGTGTAACTTCATTCTTACACAATTATACTTGGCACAAATTTCTTTCAGAGTGCAAAATCTGGAACAAGGAAAAAACTTATTTTTCTTGCTGACTTGATCTGGAGTGTCCCCATTTGTTTGTTTTTGCTTTACAAATCAGACTGTGAGAATTATGTAACTCATTATTTTGACCTAATGGCTACAAAATTCAAAAGTAAGCCTTAGGTGTTGTTGCTAACCTGTTCATGGTGAGGATTTTCTTACAGTGTTTCTTTGCCATTCTATTTCCACTCACTGCTTGACTACTATCTTTTATCTCATGGTAACTCTTTAAATCTATTAGCAGTTAATGAAAATTTTTAGAAAAAGAGGGAATAATGTGAAGTATAAAAAGATTCAATTAAAATTTAAGAAATGAAATAATATATAATAAAAGAAAATAAAAAATTTCATTTGAAGATAACAGCTTCACCATTATTATCTTGATGTATTAACAATTAAATTATAGCTGTTAGCTTTTTTCTTTCTAAGAGCTTTAGCTTTCTAATGATCAAATTATTTAGTCACTTTCCTCTCAAATGCACACAGGGTATTTTGTTACTAACTTTTTATTAATCTCATTTGAGTAATGAAGACAAAAACAAATTAAAAATTTGAAAAGCTGGACTTAACAATTTATGGCATATCACAAAGGGAAAATCTATACTAAAGGATTTCTCCTCTTCCCCAACCCCTGCTGTACAACCAAGGTTTTGAAAACCTAGGATCGACATTACAGGAGTAAGGTACAGAGTTATATCTGCATAATTTAGTAAGATAGATAAAATCTTCCTATTCTAAAATATCATAAAGGTAATCCTTAAGTTTATACCCCTCTAAGCCCTCTTCTCTTTGTAAGTTTCCCATATCTATGACTAAAAATAGCTGGTTATAATTAACAACATTTTATAGTTCTAAAATACAGCTTAGATCTCAGGACATTTTATTTTTGCTTGCAAATGTTAAAATCTAAATAGCATGTCTGTTTTCTTATTTTCTTGATTTTTTTTTTACTTTATAAGTTTATAGTGATGGTGAAAATGGAACTTATATACAACACCATTCCTGAGTATTAACGTAAATTTGATGTATTTCTAATAAAGCTTATAACTACAAAAGTGCAATGAACCTGTTTTTTTTTTTTTTGAGACAGGGTCTCACTTTGTGGTTCAGGCTGGCCCTGAGCTCAGCCTCAACTCACATCACAATCCTCCTGCCTCTGCCTCCCGAGTGCTGGGATTATAGGTGTGAGCCATCACGCCCGGCACTGTGGTATGTGGTACTGGTTGCTGCTGGGCGTGAGTCTCCACACCCAGTATTGTATGTGGTTACCGGGGATCGAACCTGGGTCCTTGTGCTTGCAAGACAGGCGCCGGAACCACTGAGCTATATCCCCGGCCCTGAAATGAACCTTTTATAGGAAACATTTGATCGGACTTTTGGAATCATGGTTTTCTGTCATGAATTCATGGAAAAGGAGACTCACTTGCAGTGATTACTTACAGCATTCAGATCTTTCTCTGCTGAACGGGTATGAAGAAGTCACTTGGTAATTACTGGCAAAGTATTTGTCCAGTTGCAGAGACCATCCATTGTTGTCTCCTAAAGACATTGAATTAGAGAAGAAGAAAGGTGAAAAACAGAAGTATTTGCAGGAGTTGGTGGAAATGGCCTCTGAGCCAAGCTTTGTGAGATAAATGTCATCTGGGAGCTTGATACAAATGCAGCTCTCTGGGCACCTGCGGGAGGGGCCTGAGCTGCTCAGTGGTCTCCTTTTAACAAGCACCATCATGGGAGCCAGGAAGGTCGCCAGGCCCATGTGCTGGGGGTGGGTCTCCCCGTGCAGAGGGGTTGAAGGGACTGTTAGGAGGTCTTTAGGAATGGGCCATCGCTTGAGGGAGATGAGGGGCCCAGCCCCTTCCCATCTCCCTCCTCTGCGTGGCCGTGAGAGATTGCTCTTGCTGTACTGTCCTCTTGCTGTGGAGTGCTGCCTCCTCCCAGGCCTGGAGCTCCACGGCTGTGAGTCCTGGAACTGTGAGCTAAAACGAACCTTTTCTCTGTGTCTGCTGATTAACTTGAGGGACCTAGTGATAGCAGCTGATCAATACAGCCTAGGACAAAGGACGTGAGAGGCAAGTGCATGTGGACACTGAGTCTGGAAGGGGATAGGTTGTTGAGACATGGCTGTGGGCTTGTCCAACTGCAGGGGGCCTTAGAGGACTCCAGGTGGACTCCAGTTGGACGCAGCCTCTGAGTGTCATCATGGTCATGTTACCAGACTTGTCCACACTCTTACTGCAAGTGCACTGACATGTATTTTAAGGTAAAAGACTGGTTCAAGGATTCTGTGAGAGCTTTAAGTCTCTTGAGGTAGGAAATAGTGCATGGACAAGCAAATAGCAGGCTATCATGGGGCAAGAATTGAAAAACCAAACACAGCTGGGAGGACGCTGTCAAAATACTAGGAAGCCAATAGATAGAGGCTATCCTTCCTCCAGAGACCCACAGGCATCTTCAGAGCCAGAAGTACAGGGCCCTGGTCTGCATCTGACCTCATTTACATTGACCCCTAGTGGGCTTTGAATGTCAGGACACTTCTAAAAACCCTGTATATGCAGAATGCCCTCCCCATGGGTGCGCTGAGTCTGGTATCCCATTGGACAATGACTTCCGAGAATTCCCAGCTGCGGATCCCCTCACAATCCTAGGACTTTAGGAGGCACAGTAGCTGCTCTTGTTGGGCTGTGAGCTTCTCTCCCCAGCTGCTCCCGTTCCCTGCTTCCACTCTTACTAAAGCCTACTCTTGTTTATGCTTTAAAGGTCTTCTCAGTTCTAGATACCAAAGACTTGGAAACAACTCCTGTGAGAACTTCTATCCACTAGCACTCCTGTTTCAGCAGAAAAGTTGCATGTAATATGCAACATGCAAGAAAAGAATATTTAGTTTGTGCCTGCTATGTTTTACTGGACTGTTTTACCCTTACAATAAATTCACCTGGCCATTGTTATCATCTGATTTACAGTTGGAAAAACCAGTTGTGAAAATGATTTCACTTAGAATTATTAAAAATAGCTAAAGCATGAAAATAATCAAATTATTTTTATATTTTTTTCAGGCCAAAAAAATTAGTCAGTTCATAGTCCACCTACACAATTCCAATTTTCGTGTTGCATCAGCATTAAATACTGAACTATCAGCATTTGTTGCCTACTTTTCTGTGTATTTCATTATTACTGAGACGTGTTAGGGCTCAGAAGACAACGTCCGGAGTGTAGTGCTTTGGCCGAGGACTGTGAATTAAAGAGACCAGTGGCATCAGATGCAGCCTTGGAAGCCTGGCTCCTTTCTGACCTTCTCTTGTCTCCCTGTGTCCCATCCTATTTCTCTTTTCCCCAAACCAGAGTTTCTATTCCCAAAGATGAGTCACATGAATTAGAACGTGTCTCCTCCAAGAAAGCCATAAAATCTAGAAATATTACTCTACATTTCCCCTGCTTTTCTCTGTGGGAGCTGGCCTTGAAGCAGTTCTCTGACCTGCCTTGTCCGATAGTAGAGTATGAAGCTCTCCTTGCAGGAGTATCCCTCCACCTGGAGGAAGGCGCGCTACTCAGTGAGGCCGGGAAGAGTCTGAACCAGGCAGCTTCGCCAGGTTTCTTCTGTCTTTTAACATTATAAGAACGCTTTGTTTCTTGTCCTATCTAACTTTTACATGGTTGTCTGTTTTTCTTTGAGTCAAAGTTGAAGAGCAGTTTTATCGGGGTGTTTGGGCCTTTGTTTCTGAAGCCCCCCTTGTCACATAAAACTTGGATTAAGTGAGTCTCTTACTGTGCCCTTCTCTTGCTAACTTGTCCTTCATTAGATGACCACGGTTCTGACCTTTATGATGACAGAGGTGTGGAACCAGCCCTTTCCACTCTGCTGGGTCGTGTGAATTACACAAAGTCATTTTAGTAGCAGTCAGAACTAATTCCCGGTGTTAACTGGAATTTGAGTTCACTACTTTTATTCATGAAAGCAATGAAAATGTTATAAATCATTAGGGTATTACTGAAAAAATACTTAATAAATTAAATTTTAGAATAGTGTTATGAATTGTTATACACTTATGAGTGTGAAACATGTAAATAGAGGAGATATGTGGCTCTGGGTGTGTTAAGGCACCAGCTTTTCTTATAGCTAAGGCTTTTGCACATGTGCAGAAGACTCGTGAGAAGCAGACTGGCGAAGTTGAAAGGGTCTGGCCTTGCAGGCTGTGGAAGCCCGTGTCACTCTGGAAGCAGCAGGGGTAGGTTGTCTGTGCTACTCTCAAACTGAGTCTTGACACTTCCACCTCAGCTCCGGAAACCCAGGGGAAAAATTAAGTGGAGTGAGAACATTCTAGAACCCCGGGCTGTTTTTGCGGGTAGTGGTCAGCGCTGCTGTCAAGTTGATAACACGAGGAGCGGGGTTGTTGCTGGATGTTGATTTCCTTCTCTTAGCTCCTCTGGCAGGTCCTGTATTCAGCTGAGCTGTGCTAATGGGCTCTTTCTAATTTCTGTGTTGTTACCATTAATAGGTGGCACAGTGGGCTCAGTGCCCTCTCCTGGCCCCAGTCCATCCTCGCTGCTCCTTCGCACTTCTGCTGTTTTAAGGAGGACAGTGCCTGTGACCATGGCTGCAGTATTTTAGCCCTACACGTTCAAGTGGTGAGGGTCCCTTCCCTTCCCTTATTACTCAGTCTCCAAAGGAGATACAGTGGGAGGAGAGAGAGGGGCACCGTCAAAATGAAGGGGATGCTTTTGACCAGCAGAAAGGACAAGCGCATACCTGCTTATATTTCCCCAGATCTGAGCATATATAGAAGCGATTTTAAAAAATAATAGCACTAAAAAGTGAGTTTTCTAGTAATTAATTGTGACTTTTCTTGTGCCTCCCCAAGGTATTTTCTTCTTCTTACCCTTTACTTACTCCCACCATAGAATGAAGGTTACAGTGTCAGCACTGCAAAGTTGGAAAGGTAGCACTTTTCAGAAAACAGTTTTGGTATCTGTTTCTGCATTTTAAGTCCTAATAACCTTCAGATTTTAACATATGTGGGGCATTGATCAGAATGGTTTTTTATACCTTAGTAGCTGTATTGATAAAATTACTTTCTCATTTTTCTTGAGGTAACCTGTGGTAGTATAAAGAACAAAATAAAGAACAGTATATAAAACACTGAAAACCTTTTACCTAAAAAGATATAGTACTTTTCTAAATAAAAATTCAAAATGTGAATCAAGAAAAATGTATCTTTTTTGTGCACTGCATGAATTTAATAAATATTGACTAATTGATTAAATAAATAATTGGAACTCTCCCCTTTCTCACCTCCTGGGGAATGAGCCCAGTGTCTTCTCACTGGGCTTGCTGCACAGACAACCCTTTTTGCATTTTATTTTGAAACTCATTAAATCATGAAAATGCCTAGATTGGGCTCAAACCTGTGATTCTTTTGCCTCCACCTCCCCCAGTGCTGGGAGCGTGGGCTTGTGCCATCACCATGCCCAGCAAGGAGCTATTTACTTAAACACTCTGCAGAGGAAATTTATTCTCCTTTATGTTAAAATCCAAATTTTTTCAATAGAAGTTCTGGTGAGCTTTGTGAGTATGGAGCTTGGAGATCTGACTTTTATAGCTCTACGTGAGCCCAAGAGCAAGTTGTGGAGGAACTCATTATGGGTTCTGTCCAGCTGGCTAGCTTCCTTCTCACAATGCAGTGAGGGGAGCGAATTTAGTAACAGGGAGACCGCTTCACAGACAGATCGTTCTTTGCCTTTAGCAAAGCCAGACCAGAGTGCAGCCTACTGCTGCGCCTCAGCCTTGTGAGACAAGACTGTACTACATGTAGTTAGCCTAGGAAAAGATCTCCATTTAAAACGTGATTTTTCAGCTGTTTGCTGAGAGGTGCAACTCAGTGTGAGAGCATGTGCTTAGCATATGGGAAGCCCTAGGTTTGATTCCCTAGAGTCACAAGAAATGAAAACCCAAAACCAACAAAATTTAAAGCGCGGTTTCTACTGAATTGCATATTTTTTTACACCAATGATCAACTGAAAAATTATAAGTGTAGCCATTATAAGTTGGAAACCATTGATATTTCCTTTGTGGTAAGTATCAGTTAAAATCAGCCTGACTGGAGACTGGGTTAGGTACACCAATATGAATCCTAGAGGGTGCACCCCCCTCTCTTTGTTGTCAGATTCCCAGGGAACTGCACAGAGTTATGGGGGTACGATTTGGTTGGGGAGGGGAAAGGTCCAAGTTCTTGGATATACTAACATCAATGTGTTATGTCAAGCTTCTTTTAGCCTCCAGCACCCTCCTGGGGAGAAACTTGAGCTGGAACAAGTTCAGGAAAAGCTGTACTACGTCGCCACTTGGGATTAATGATGCATGTTCGTATGATGAAATAGGAATTTGGACAATACAAAATCTTTAATTCGTTTAACCCTTCTCATCTGACATCTTTCAATACATTTTGGAAACTTCTTGTGCAGTCGTATAAAAAGAATATCTGTTGAGTCACTGGTTTTCAAAGTATGGATCCAGGACCACCATCAGCGGCATTGCTCCAGAATCTCAAGGTCTTTCTGGGGCCATCTTGGATTATCTCCATGTTTGGATTTGCTTTTCAAGGTGCTGGAGATAGAGCCCATGGCTTTGAGCATGCTAGGCAAGTGCTGCACCACTGAGCTATACCCCAGCTTTTGAATAGTCCAAAACGAGCGACTTATGTACCTGTCAGAGAAGAGGCCAGACCAAGAGAAAATGTGATGATGTCCTTTGTTGAAAGATGTGCTGTTTTATTAAGATGGGGGAAGTCATCTGATGGCTTCCAAAGCTTGCATGCTACTGGCTCTTAGATGACCAACCTGTAAGGGTTGCATTTAGGAAAAATGGAGCATTCCTACTTCTCACATATTTGCTCCAATCTCAACACTGTTCTTGGAAAACAGTGGAGCATCTGTTGGTCACAGGGTGATGATTTCCAAGAGGACACATGTCTTGAGGCTGAAGAGGGAGCCTGAGGACACAAGGCAGCAACTAATTTCTTGTGGTCTCCTCGCAATTTAAAGGCTGAACCAGTTTGTTGGCAAAATGCATGTGACTTTTTCTTTGGTCTTGGTGACTTTGGAGGCAACTTTTTGAAGAAATCAGGGGATGGGACTTTATTTGGGCATCATTTAAGGCAGAATGCTGTCTTCCTATCTAGTGGGAAGTGTTCTGGGAGGAAGGTGCACTCTGTGGTGACCTCAATACTGACTAAGCATCGCTGACTTTTGTTTCTGTTCTTTAGATGAGGTTCCTGCTGCACTGCCCAGGCTGCCTCTGAACTCTGGGCTCAGTCCTCCTGCACTAGACCCTGAGCCTGCTCTCATCCCTAGCTCGATGCATTTCAGGGTGAGTATAGGTAAGCATGTCTGAAGGCAAAAGCAACTCTAGGGTTCTAGAACAGTCAGTGTTTCTGCACCTTATGTGATGTTGAGAGTAATAAAAATACAGAACTGATAATTTTTGGACATATACCTTGATCATATATTAATACATAGATTTACTCCCCAGATGCTTTGAAGTCTAAGAAGGACAAACTGCCAACTCTGATGTACATTCTGAAATGAGAACATGACCGCCATTCTGATGGCTATGGAAGAAGTTTACTTGGGAAATAATAGAATATTTATGTTCTATAATTTTAAATGCAATATAAATTTAAAAATCCTTGAATATAGCTCAAATCGTGTTCTAATCTTATTTTTTATATATATATACACGTGTATATATACACGTATATATATATACACGTGTATATATATATATATATACGCGTATATATATAACCACCATCACACCCTGAAATAAGTACTGCCTATCTGATGTTCATAGATTAGTAAATGCCAAGCCCATGATAAGAAAATACTCTAGGGCATTATAAAATTTTTCTTCTCTTGAATTTTTTGCTCTTTTCTTTTTTGCCTTTTTTCCTATCTTACGGAGCTAGCATTTTCCATTTTCATTGCCTGAAAGGAATGACATAGAAGTTTGTAGATAGCAAAGGTCAAATTTTTGGTATTTTTCAATAACTGAAGTTTGATATTTGATATTAAATTTATAAAATTGAAAGCGACAAGAGCTGAGTTTTACTATTCACCAACTGGACAAGGGACGTGTACCAGAAAGGAAAGTTTCTTCTTTCCTCTGGGTTGAACCTCAGGGAGAAACACGCATTTCCTGTGTTGATTTCTGGGGTCTGGGAGTAGCAGTGGCCTGAGGTCCTGTGCTAGTCACATTCACCCCATGTGGAGGGACCCGCGGAATTGAACAGCCTTGCTTGACGTAAGATGACTAGAGGGGAAATGGCCATGAGGGCTCAGATGGATGGAGCTGATCATGGCCAGAAGGGTTGTCAGGGGCTCAGCACTGCTCCAAGGAAAGATGTCTGCCTCGAGTTCCAGAGTGCCACAAAAGCAGGCAGAAGGTCACTGCATGTGACAGTGCTGCAGCAGGCAGGTGATGAGAGGGGTTGGCAGGTGGCAGAGGTCGAGATCATTTCTGCCCAACTCAGGGGTGCTGGGACCCTCAGATGGGGACAGGTGGCCAGGCCGTCTCCCGCAAGACTCTCACACACGTCCTAGCACTACAGAAACCACTGGCCCAGCTATAACCCTGGGAGAACAGAAATGAGGAAGCCTTTAACTGGGGTGGTTTCAGGTACTAGCACTTGGAAAAGCAGAAGCTTGGAATAGAATACAGTGTTGACCATAGAAAGATAAAGATTTACATGAATAAAAATTTCATGTTCCTTTGAAAATGTAACCAGAGAAACAATGGTCCCTCAGGGTTTTATTTTCGGCCATGAGAGAGAATGGAGTGAGCATCTTTCTCAAGAGTTGCCATGAGGACCAGAGGGAAACGTAGGAATCACTCAGAAAGTTCTTTATATTTGTTAAGTGTTATAAAAATAGTAACAATCACTCTTAACATTTTAATCTATCATTTTATTTTTGGAAATTCACCTAATTTCTCAATACTAGTTTAAAAAAAAAAAAGACCCTAAGGAAAAATGCCTCACTTGTTTTGAAAGTGATTCAAAGCATGGACCCACAGAATTTGAATTTTGTAGACATGACATCTGCTTGAAAACAGTATCACGTCACATGATGATCACGAGAATGCTCAGGTGCTGTCTTTCTTTCTCTAATTCGCTATGTTCTGCAAAGGCCCATGGGTTCAAGCTGGGTTCCCAGCCCACGGCACTATGGGGAGGCTCCCGCACTGCAGAGACACAATCCCTAACCACAACTTAAAGGAGGAAAGGTTTGATTTAGCTGGTGGTTGGGGGGTTTCTGCAGGAATATCGTGGCAGAAGGCTCGACACAGTACATCCACCCAGGACTTGGTAGCTCGGAGGAGGAGCCGGAGAACAGAGCTTGGAAAAGGTACTTCAGGAAGTTCTTTGCTAGGATGAACTTGATTTTAATAATCATTCTTGGTGTCAATGTTTAAATCGCTTAAGAGAGTAAAGGAGAGGTCTTTGGTGCTATATTTTACCTTAAAAGGTTTGATTAAGGGACGTTTCTCTTTCCTTTTAAGAAAGATGTTTTATTCGACAATCTACTATTAAATTGTTGGTATACTTGTGTATGTACGATACTGTACTTTACCTAATTACAAATATATCTAATAGTGCTTGTTCAAATATATGTGAATTCTCCATGTTTTGACTAATTTAATGAGTAGTAAGTGTAATTTGGATGTCTTACAAATGGACATCCTTGATAGCATAA
Source organism: Petromus typicus (assembly GCA_004026965.1). NCBI lineage: Eukaryota > Metazoa > Chordata > Mammalia > Rodentia > Petromuridae > Petromus > Petromus typicus. The sequence goes on along the minus strand of PVIR01042746.1, from coordinate 1,540 downwards.
GTTATCCGGATACTATAAAATGAAGAAATGAAAAATCACCACTGGCAAAGGAAATCAAAGTGACAAGGAGCACGCAGCAATACCTCAGCATCGTAAAGGTCATCACTGGGAGCCTATCAGTGGCGGTGACATTGTGCCACCCTTCCTGGAATGCTCCTGCCCACGTTGGCATGGACACAGCAAGTCAGCTGGCTGTGAGGAGGTTCTGAACAGAGAGGAGGGAAAGCCTCTCTATCCCCACGTGACTGGCAGCCACCCCCAGGGGGCCATTTCTGTGTCTGAACTTGGAGGCCCAGAGACTCCCTTTCCTTGCTGAGCATCTTGTGTTCATTATCTCATGAGTCCTCTCAACCACGCAGGGGCACAGGGACCCTTGCTATCTCTGCTTTATAGGGAAGAATCACGAACGTGCTCTCTAACTCAGAAAGATTGACTGCTTTCTTCTGAACTGTTGATCGTGAAATACTGAGACTTTAAGGACTGCTGCTTTTGTTACTTGATATCTTTGAGCTTTGCACTAATGCTAGAATTCCTAAAGATTCTCCACTGACAACCTATGTTTGCTGGTGAATTTGAAGCAGGTACCAGGTCCCTTTTCTGCTTCCTGTGACCATTCTAGTTGGTGGGGTGTCCCCTGTATCTCTAGGACTCTGAATAGCTGGACATTGAGAGATATATAGGGAGCAAAACACTGATTTACCAAAGGTTTTTTAAAAAAAGATTATATAGTAGTCAGTAACTTAAGCAGGATGCTATATTTTGTTTTGATTTGGTTATTTTGTGGTACTGCAGACCTTATACTTGCCAGGCAGGAAAATGTGTTTTTTTAATAGAAATGTTTACCGCCTTTCAAATTAAAGGTGATTGTACCATCGGCTCATCAGTTTAGATAGCATGGTTACTTCCGAATTACTGCCTCTAATTAGAGACCCTGATCCCAGCTGAGAAGAACCGAAAATACAGTCCGCTGGAGTTAGAAGAGTGAAACATTTGGGGCAGCCTGGCCTTGATCATCAGCACAGGAAAAAGTTGACCATCCTCTGCAAAGAGATGCTCCAGCACAGTCCGCTCCCAGGGGTCTCCACACGGGGCAAGGAGCTCAAGGACGTGCAGTGTGGGATGCTTGTGGAGCAAAAATGACAGAGTTGTTGGATCTTTACATGCTTATGGCAGTGAAGGTCCCACAGGGCGCTGGACGGTTCCACGTGGTCACTGTGGAACACGCCGCGAGATGAGGCACATTTCACTTTTGACCACCGAGGGATGTTCAAGGAATAACCAGTTCAGATTCTTCCGGGTTCCTGTCCACACAGGAGGCCCATGGTTGGGACATTTTCAAGCGTGGCCTGTGTCCTATTTTCTCTTAACAGAAGTTTGACTTCTTCATTGTAAGGTCCTAACAAGTCGGCAACACGGAAGGCTGGAGACAGCGCCTCGTGGGGTATCTACGAAGCACATCCGGTGCTAACATTGCTATGGATATTTTGTCCTCCTCAAAGACTAGTGCTTTCGCCCATGAGTGATTAGCTTTGTGATTTTA
>PVIR01042745.1:0-12098 GCA_004026965.1 Petromus typicus | reverse complement strand
AATCCTCCTGCCTCTGCCTCCCGAGTGCTGGGATTACAGGCGTGAGCCACCACGCCCGGCACTGTGGTATGTGGTACTGGTTGCCGCTGGGGTGAGTCTCCACACCCAGTATTGTTATGTGGTTACCGGGGATTGAACCCAGGTCCTTGCGCTTGCAAGACAGGCGCCGGAACCACTGAGCTATATCCCCGGCCCTGTAGTTTATTTTCTAATTTACAACCTACTGACATTGTCCACAAAAGAAATCAACAGTGTTTGACAACATGTGTGCAGAGTGAACCGCTGCTGGCTTCCGTAGTCACCGCTTCTTCTTTTAAATAATCCTTTCTACCAGCTCAGCCAGACCCACTTTCATTCCCTCGCTGAAGGCACAGTGACACCTCAGTTTCCACCTCCTTTTTGTCTACAAGGCCACAGATAAGTAACAGTGACTCAGCGGTCTCTTTCACGTTTCTCATTTTGGTCTTGAGTCTTTGTCCCTGGGATCAAAGAACAAATGCATAATCCAATGCATAATCCAACACTCTTCTCTGCCATTTCTGCTCCAAAACTTTGTTTAGGTCTCAGAATTCCACCTGTGTTATCCATCTTGCAATTGGCGACACTCTTCAGTCAAAAGATCAACAATTGTTTCCTGGTAGACGAGGTCCAGAGACAAGTTAGCATCCATCTGGACCGGGAGGGACAGGCAGATGAATGAGGAATGAACTGTGACAACTAGATTCTGTTTCGATCCTTCCCAGAACGCTTCACCCCGAGGAAAGAGAAAGAGAACTGTATTTCCTCCCTCCGCTCTGGGCACCATCACAGATCTCTCGTCAGAGAGGAAAGACAGTGTCTGCTGATCTGCCCAAAGACACATCAACAGGGGAAGCATATGGTCATTCCCGCGGCGCCAGCTTCCACACTGAGCCGAGGTTAACAAACTAATGAAAAGGAAATGTGCCGCATACAAGTTGAGCCTTATTAAACGTGAGATCATTGCTCCCAGCTATCTTTACTTTACAAGAATCTAAATTAAAGAGATCCAACCCTCTCTCCCATGTGTACACACTGCAAATCCTTCTTATAATAGCTAATCATATTCATGAGGAGAAACAACAGCAGTCGGTCACTGTCCAATTGTGAGGACAGATTCTGCTCTCGGAGAGTTTTATTGAGATAATACGGGGAGAAGCAGTGCTATTTATTTAAGGAAAGCACTGCATTTCCCTTTGTTCTTTCAACAGGTTAGTAATTACAGGAGTAGTAATTAGTCTTGACAGAGAGTACATAAAACGATAAATGGATACTGAGTGCACGGAAGGGGCCTCTGTGATACCAAGCGTGTTATTTTCAGTCGGAGCTAATTATCCTTATTATACTGCATGATTCTTTATTCTTGAATTATGAGTGGAAAAGTGCTGAATAGAATTTTTTTCCCCCAAAGTACCCTGAACTGGAGGAAAATGAAAATCACAAACAATGAAAAGCTTGTTAGACAATGACAGTGATCATCTGTAAAGGGCCTCTGAAGGAACCTCCCCTCCCCTGTACTAGGGAATGTAAAGTGCTTCCTGGGAAGCAGTCAGGATTCTTGGTTTTGGTTTTGGCTTTGGCTTTGGGTGGTTTTTTTTTTTTACACGTGGATGATGCCAGTGAGAAGGCTCCTCTGGGCTCAGCCTCAAGACAAACTAGCAGGAAGGGAGATGATGGGAAAGTCTTGAATCTGCACAGGGCCAGTAAAGAGAAGAAGCACAAGAGAGACGGTGTGGAGATGTCTGGGCACAGCAGAGCTCGGAGTTACCAATTCACGCAGTTCTGTCCTCACAGGAGGATGTGTTCAGTTAGAGGATATTTGGGCCACAGCCTGGTCCCACTGCCACCTGCGAACTGATCTGGGGACAGACTTCGGTTTGAAATCCTTTTGAGGCAATCCTTCATCTTTCCTTTTTCTCTTCCTTATTGGCCTCCTCCCCTTACAGTGATGCGAATGAGCAAAACTCCACAGATGGTGCATGCTTTTATGAGCTCCGTCCTGAAATTTGGTTTGAAATTTCCCCAGTGTCCTCTGTGTGCTTCTCTCTTTGCGACAGATGCACTTAAATGTTAGCAATGTATTTGCGGCCTGTACTCCAACCAGAACTGAAGAGGAGAGAGACAAGGCTGTGGTACAGATGTGAGCCAAGCTACCCACACGCTGGAACCATCCCTGACCACAACTGCCGAGGCAGCAGCAGGCAGCATAAGTGTCTGAGGCTGCAGTAGTCACCCCAAGGCCAGCTTTTCCTTTTCCTCCAGCACAGTCTGTTCCAGGGATAAGAATTTACTTCTCATTGATACCCTGCCTGTTCCCAGCCTGATGCTGTCATCTTTATCCTGCTGACTAGCTACATACCTTTATCTTGCTAATCTCTGAGAACAAGATGCTCCCCTTCAGGTGGACTGGCCAGGACTGGTTTGATATAAGATGACTACCAGAATGATCACTAGACAACCTCTAACTTTATTATAATCCCATTATAACAGAAATGACACACAACCCCCAGGGTCATGATAGTTCACAGTTGCCATGACAATAACCAGAAAAGCTATAAAAGGAGCGAAAAGAGATGCTGCCCAAATTTCCAGATAACCTCTGTCTCTTCCAAGAAAATACATAAACATTCTTCCCTTATATTAGCCTATTTCTCCCTCTTTTCTTTCATCCTACATCTATAACCTCCTGACTTTCAATAGTTCAGGAAGTTGATTTGCAATTTCACTCCCACTCCTCCTATTCTTGGCCAAGAATAAATTTCTCTTTCTGTGCTTTCTCAGTGCTCAGTATTATTATTGGTTCCACAATTTTGAGAAGGAAAAAGGAACCAATGTAGGGTCGGGGAAGATGATGATCCCTTAGAAATTGCCTTGCTTTCTTTAACCTCGCATGGCTGGTGCCTCCCGCAGCAACATCTTGTTTTCAGTTGTTACCACTTAACAGGCTTCTAGATTTCAGAGGGACAGGATGTAGACATTCCCAAGAGTTCAGAAAGGGGCAGATTCTTTTTAAGGATGCCCAGGCTCAGTAAGCTGACACCGAAAATGGAGCATTAGTTCTAGGGTAAAGAGTGAGTCAATCCCTTTATTTAGTATGTCAACAGTAACGTGCTCATTTAGTTGGACTAAAATATTCTTGAACAGAAAGTTATGGGCTCTGTCAGCCCAGAAAAGCACGCAATCAAGATTGTGCAATCTTAGATCCATCTAACCTGCTATCACAAGTGTACGATTATGAGGTGAAAGGTGATTTTTCAAATAGAGCTATGGACTAGTAAAATATAATGAAGAAAAGTATCACTGAGAAGCAATTTCAGTTGTTTAACTAAGATAAGATCTCTTATACTTGTGGCATTATTACATAGGTCAAATATGTCTCTAGCCAAATTGTCCGACTCCTACCCCAAAGCTGAAGGTCCCAGGAAATTCCTTATTTTACCCCATTCTTCATATTCTTCCATCCTTGGTGGAAGTTCATCTTCTTGGTCTCCTTAGTAATTTTAGTTCACCTTTTCCTGCAGACTCTCCCATTAAGATGAAGATATCTCAATGTCCTTAGGTCTAAGTCTTCTCATCACCATTTGGTTGAATGTGAGGGTCTTTAAACCACTGCCCCAGAAACTGGCATATGCCCATTCAGCATGGGATAAAACTGACCAGTTTCCACTGACACAGACTGGTTAGGATGCCCACCTGACATGGTCAGTCTCAAGTGCCTGAGAGATGAGCACAAAGTTTCCAAAAAACGAATCAGTCTACCTGGTGAAAATTACTTTCCAATGAATTTGGTAGAATAGATTTTTGGTGTGATTACTTTTTCCTTTTGGAGTTGGTAGATGAGATATCACTGAAAAGTTGTCTAAAAAATGCTTATGAGGATTGCACTCTTGACCTTCTCACATTTTTTAAGGTTCAATCACTTTATCCATAAAATAGGATGGTTAAGGGATTTAATTAGATAATTTTCAAAATGTTTAAGAAGATTCCTGGCACCTAGTAAATTCTCAATAAATAGTGTTGCCATATATCATATCTGTTGTATTGTGAGCATTGCCATGATTATATGCTTGCATGACTATTTTAATACTATACTCCCATGTACAAAATGATAATCATGCAACTTGTCACAACATCATTCACCGCGAAATGATAAGTAGTATCGATAGGAATTAACTTTCAAATGAAGAATGACTTTTTTAATACAGATGCACAACAGGAACAAATATGTGAGGCCCACAACTTAAAGGAAGAGAGATTTATTTGGCTCATGGTTTCAGTAGGCTCAGTCCAGGGTAAGCTGAGACAGGAATGCTACATCAGAAGGGCCTGACAGAAGGACAGAGCTGTTCAGTTTGTGGTGTTCAGAAAGCAGAGCACAGGGGAGGAGAACCTCCTCCAAAGTATTCCCCCAATGACCCACTTCCCTCTGGGGCCCACCTCCAACCATACATCCAGCCATTAATATCACTGATGAATATAGCACCCCATAATCCAAACACCTCTCCAGAAGTCTAAGAGACTGGGTTAAAACCCAGTCCAGTTGACAATGAAGATTAACTGGCATATCAAACATGGGCTTTCCTCTGTCTGAAATATTCCTTTCTCTCAACCACTCCCATTGCCAACACTTACCCTTCAGCATCTAACTTCTATACACTTGCCTAAGAAGACTTCTCGGTTTCCCCCGGCTCAGGTGAGTCTCCCACTGATCTGATAATGAAGCATCACAGCTTAGCTTATTTCCTATTTTCTATCTGAATGCTGTAGAATTGCCTCTTTCCCTCTTTCTCCCTAAGCTGAGGACTTCCTTAAGGACCATGAAGGGTGTGTTGAATTCACCACAGATGGAGACCTCATGTCCACATGCATGTTTATCACACATGTCCACATGTGTGATAAACTGTACCAAGTCTCTACATATGCAATGATCTGCCCTCCATCCTTCCTCATGGGAATTGCAGTTCAAATGAATTTGTCATTTAAAATTAGATTTAGTCTCATCCTAGTACCTATGTTACTACTCAGTCTGGCTTATACTATTATAATACATTATTAGGAAATTCCAGGTCAAAGCTTGAGGTATGTGCCAATGACCTCCTGCACATCAGTCTTTACTGGTCACTGCAAAATGTCTTTGTGGGGGCAGCTGATGAGAGCAGTCTGAGAAAGGAGATTTCTCTTAGGGCTGCAGTTGCATAGCAGGTACCTTGCTTCTTTATTCATTAGGGGCAGTCAGGGAGGAGAATGAAGCCCTGCCCACCATGCCCCATGCTGTCCACAGCCCACTCTGCTGCTGCCAGAGCCAGCCAAGCTTCCACAGCTGAATGTGGGAGACCAGCTTCTTCAAAATCCCAGAACACCTGGACTGAGTGATGAGACTGTCTGCACATATTTTGCAGAGCAATCCTGGCAGAAAGAGCAGCTCCCTGGCAAACCACAACACCTGAAAGTCAGGTTTTCAGAATTAAGGTTTTGTGTTACTTGTTGACAGTTATGAGCCATAATCATGTCTAAATCTCCCTGCAAACTGTATCTGTTAGACCCAAATAACTCTGCTTACAATTTACAGCCTGCTCAGAGGAGTAACTCCTGATGCTGTTTGATTTTTAAGCACCTGAAATGCAGTGCATTATGCCCATGGAAATTTATAGGTTTTGTTAAATATATTTCTCAACTATAAAAATCAGAGGGACCAATTTTGTTTATGTCCTCTGTGAACTGTTTGCCTGGCTAGAAGTCAGTTGTCATCAACGGAGAGGATAAAGCATGAGTCAAGGGCTAAGAAAACTTTAAAGGCTTAGGTATCACTGCTTTTAGCTTTCTGAATGGCTGCTGCCCAGTTGAAATAGCAGATGAATTAATGTTTACCCGGTGTCACACAAAAGTTAAAAGCAGTAGTGAGCTTTGCTTTCTCAGACCTCTTAAAGATTTCAGTTCAACTACATCCAAACTGCAAAAGCTAAGAGCTGCTGGAGGCTTTTGACTGTAATTATTTTGCTACCATGGTCAAAAGAGATATGAAATTGGTGAAGAAAAGAACAAGGTTCCTGTTCTAGGAGTATGAGGAGTCTGCTCATTCCTCTACTAGGACAGTTTAATTAATTTAGTATGCCAACGTAGCTATGCTGAAGATAAGAAAAAAATGAATGTATAGGGAAAATGTGTGTTTGCCTGTGGAACTGTAGAGTTTTGCCAGAAGAAGAAAGAAGTCTGATGTTTGTGCTTTCTATTTTTGTATTTGTTAATGTTATTTTTTAATTAGAGTCTTACCCTGTAGTCAAAGTCAGCCTCAGGCTCATGAGCCTCTTGCCTCAGCCTCCCAAATACTGGGATTATAAGCATGTGCCACATGCCTAGCTTTTTAAAATGTATCAATGGCAGTAGTCCAATCATTATGGTGAAGATGCTGGTCATCTTCAGATATAGACAAGAAAGGAGACACGTACATCTCAGAATGCCTCCACCAAGAGCACCTATGCTGCTGAGAAAGTTAAGATGGGGCTGAGGCCATCAGGAGAGTGGCCAGGACACAAGCTTCTCCAGATTTCTTATTTTCTTCCTCTTCCAAGTGCCCATCAGTGCCCCATGCTTGGGCCACCAACCAGGACAGAGACAGTGGGCAGATTAGAATGCTGTTCTGGGGGCCAAGGCAGGCAGCCCTCTCTCTTCCAAGCATGGCAGACAAAGGCAGGTGGACATCTGCATGCTGGAGGCGTCCTCACTTTACTTGGCAACCTGAGTCAAGTACATCCAGCTCTCTGCACACCGATGCTGAAGTTCAGTTCATGTCCCAGCAGCCTGCACTGCCCGCCCAGGGACTCTTCCCTCACCTTGAAGAAGGGATGTTTTGAATTGGTTCAATTACTTCTCTTTCTGATCTTTTTGCTACTGGTTCTACTCTCCTTCCTCTTCCTTTGACTCATCGGCCAACTTGGAAGCCTGGATTAGCAAGGGAGTAATGGATCTCAGCTGAACTCAGTGCTGGAGCCACCACAGCTGGAGCTGTGATTGGGCCTCAGGACAAAACTTGGGCTGTCTGTGACACCAGGGCACAAGAGGCACCTGTGCTGAGGCAGATAAGCCTGGGCGCTCACGGGCTCTCCCTGGGCCAGGATTTAGTCATGATCATAAAAAGAGGTTTCGGGGCCAGGGATGTAGCTCAGTGGAACTGTGCCTGCCTGAAAAGCACAAGGTCCTGAGTTTGATCCCTGATACTCAAAATAAAATAAGGAAGAGATTGTCTGTGGCCTATTAAAGACTGTCAAGAAACTTTTACTAGACTGAACTATCTCCATCCTCTAAATCACTATGCTTTATTAGCAACAAAATAGTTTAGTGATTAATCAAGGGCTGAATGGAGCACGTGTCTTTCTAAACAAAGCAAAAACAATGTGCTTAACTCAGGGACCAATGCTAAAAAACAACTGATTTGTTTGGCTTTACTTTAATTTATTTTTTAGATGAAGTTCCATTTTTATGCAGTTTTGACATTAAATAAAATTCCACATGAGATTTCCTTTTAGTTTAAATTCATTTTTAATATACATAAAAGTTAACTTTCATGAGTACCATGTAATGTTTTATCATGTATACATTGTTTAATGTTTAAATCAAGTTAAATAGAGATTTTTAAAATTACGTTTTGTCATTTTTCCCCAACATTTTTTAATTGTCAAAGCCAACAATCTTGGCTGTTCATGGCTTTTGGCCAGTGCCTTTGATGTTCACTGTTAAACTCACTACTGTAATCACTAAAATTACAATGACTAAACTATAGGTTTTGTTATAAACATCATAAACTACAATACTCTGAAAATTTAAAAGATTATTTCTATGATGTATAGTACAAAAATGAAATTTCCTTTAATAGGATGTTATTTCTATAATCTGAGTAGATTGTTGACTGTTAAAATGGTGTTAACCAGTTGAAAAAAACTGATTAAGTACATGGGTTACTACTTGCCTTATAATAAGACTAATGTAGTACTCATGCATATTTTAAGCACTGAGTAAAATAATCTCACAGTCTGTAATCATCACAAAAAGTCAGCTGAGTCCCTGAGGGGACCGTTATTGTAATTTCCTCCCCCTGTGGTGCCTCCTTGGACATTAGCCCAGAAGGCCTCTCTGAAGGTACTTAGCACTAATTAGCACTTTCTGGAAAGATCTTCATCAGTAGAATTACTTCTGGGAGAGTAGGCCATCTCTCGAAAGGGTGCTGAGTATTGTTTAGTGGCTCGTAGAGAAACTTTGGCTGCCTTTTTAAGATAAATTTCACACATACAGATAAAAACAAATTTAAAAAGAAAAGAAAAATACTGGGGACATTTACAAAACTTTCTGCGAAATAAGCAGACTTTCCAAAAAAAATGCATTGTGTAAGTTTGTTAGTAGCCCGGAGAACTAGATGTTGAGCCAGGAGACTGCCCAGGTCCTGTTCCATGAGGAACTCATGAGACACATAGGCCCAGTCTTGGTTTTTCAAGGTGTTGTTTTCCTTCCCAAGAAAATAAGGAATATCTTTCTCCCTTCAGGTCCCCATGAGGATAAAATGACAGAATTGACATGAAGCACTTGGAAGAGCTGAAGTCACTGAATAGATACATATTTTATTATAGAAATAATTTAGACTGCAAAATGCTGGAATGTGAGAAGTTATTTTAAAAGAAATATTTGATTATTTATATATGCATGTGCCTAGTTCTATATAGTCGCTTGTCCTCTTTTTAAAATATAGGTTCCCCTTTTGCCATTTTTTGAAGGTTGGGCATTTTTCTACTTTCTTCCTGTCATCTTGAAGAAAACATTTCTAGATTAACTTTAGCCAATTCTTTAACATTTTAAATCAAAAAGGACTAAAAATTAAATACAACCTTTCACTAGAAATCCAGTGTTGTAGGATACTATCCAATCCTCGATTGCTTTTTTAGTTTTGATTTTTCTTTCTTCATAGTTTCTTCTCTTTCAAATTACCTATGAAGCAGATGATTATTTTTAAATATTTGAAAAATAGATAAAAATAAAATAAAATAATTTATAATCTCAAATTTTATTTATTTTTTTCAGACAGGGTCTCACTTTGTAGTTCAGGCTGGCCCTGAACTCTCTAGGTAGCCCAGGCCAGCCTCGAACTCTCAGCAATTCTCTTGCCTCTGCCTCCTGAGAGCTGAGATTACAGGCGTGAGCCACCACGCCCGGCATTGTGTTGTGTGGTACCAAGGATCAAACTCCTGACCTTGTGCTTGCCAAGCAGACACTGGAACCACTGAGCTAACTCCATGGCCCTGTAATCTCAATTTTAAAAGTTATCTAGGCCAAACATAGTGAACCACATCTATAATTCCAGCACTGAGGATGCTGAGACAGTGGGGCTGTGAGTCTGAGCCCAGTTGAGTAATCTAGCAAGACCGTGGGGATATAGATCAGTAGTAAAGCTCACCTGGGCTCGTTCCCCAGTACTGAAAAAATATTACCTAAATCAAGGTGTAAAAGACCTTCTGTCATGCCACTAGTCCAAATCCCTAGTGACCCTCACTGTCTTTCCTGGGAGTGTCTATATGTTTCGTTTCTGATGTATCGAGGCTCTGCCACTCATACACACCCAATAATTAAATCCAGTTGCTTGATCCGCTTCCAACTTCCAGTCATATGGAAACACTAAACTTCTGCATTTTTCTTCCATTCTGTCTGTCTGATGCTATATTTCAGTTAACAGGTTATTAATTTGATTTACAATTTTATGTATTTCAACAGATAGTAAGTGGCCTCCATATGTCCTCCAGACCCAGCTCCACACGTGCTGTGGACAGAGCTGCCTCTGGGGTCTGCTCCAAAGCACGTGGCCCTAAGAATCCCTCCACCAATATTTGTTCTCTACCTCCAGGTCCTTCCTGGAGGTACTGAGGTAGAGGAAAGGACAGGGATAGAAGACTCAAAGGCATTAAAGACAAAAAGCAATCTTGTGGTATGTTTTATCCTTCTTTGATAATTACTACACAGTTTTATTATGTTTATGATTTATGTTCTACTTACCTGTTCCTGTACTAGACTGTAAGTCTTTCTCAAAGAGTCTAGGGTACTTTTTTATTAATACATATGTTCAGGACACAAAGCTTACACTCCTCATACAGAGTTGGTCCATGTGCATAACACACCTTCTTTTTTTCCCAGCCCCTTTCTCTCCTTCCCTTCTGTTTCTCTCTATCTCTCTGTCCCTGTCCCATATGAGAAAGATCTCCCTATTCCTATTATCTTTTATTTTGCTCTCTATTTGTAATTTGGTGCTCTCATATAAGGGAATAAATATCTCATGTAAGATATTTATTATAAGATATGTCTTAGAAGATATAAGATTTTTAAGCCTATCTGTCTGATTTATTTCACTTAATGTTATGGTTTCAAGGGGTATCCATTTACCTTACCCAAGCTTATCTTTATGGCAAAGTGAACTCCATTGTGTGTAAATACATCTCTTTATCCATTCATTCTTTGATACACACATAGGCTATTTCCAATATTTATCTATTATGAGTTTTGCTGCTATAAACATGGGTAAGTTTTTGAAGGCAGTGGCTGGATCATGTTCGTAGTGCAGAACAGGCGCTTAATAAATAGATGTGGAAAGGACTGAGTGAGGAAATGAACCAACAATGAACAAAAAGAAGAAGTTTCAATCTGAAAATGAAAAGACGAGAACATTGTACTTATGGATTTCATACAGTGATTATTTTGAAGCAGACCTCAAAATCCTTATAAGTAAGGTGAGTTGGCTACCTTGCTTTGCATGTTTCCATTATACTTATGAAAATATCTGTGTCCTGGGGCCGGGGAGTTAGCTCAGTGGTTCCGGCGCCTGTCTTGCAAGCGCAAGGACCTGGGTTCGATCCCCGGTAACCATATACAATACTGGGCGTGGAGACTCACGCCCAGCAGCAACCAGTACCACATACCACAGTGACGGGTGTGGTGGCTCACACCTGTCATCCCAGCACTCAGGAGGCAGAGGCAGGAGGATTGCTGTGGTGAGTTTGAGACTGAGCTCAGGGCCAGCCTGAACCACAAAGCGAGACCCTGTCTTAAAAAAAAAAAAAGAAAATATCTGTGTCCTTAGCTGATAGTCGTGTCATTTTCACCTTAAAAGAAGTTAATGTGGAACATTCTAGTGGAAATTGTACCTTAAAAGAATTAAGATGTTCTGTGTACATGTATTAATACCCCACAAAGAATATAATTATAATGTACACAATCGTGTACTACTAAAAATTTTTTAAAAATTAACTTTTTAAACTGTAAAAATAGCAGTACGGTATGCACAAAGCTAAGATTAGAAAAAAAATTGATGCTGGAGTTGCATATTAGTCCTCATAGAGGTGGGACCTTTCTAAGCCCTCAGTGGGTGGCGTGACACCCAGATAGTTCTAAACCTATCTGTACAGCAGAATCTCTGTACTTGTTGATAATTGTTTCCAGGAGTAGCAAAAACCACAAACACCAAAAAAAATTTTTTTCAGTAGAAAGGATGTCAAGTCACAAGACGATGGACAAGTTCTAGCTTGAGTTCAGGGACCAAAGGAGCAAGGAACAAGTGAAAATTTTCACATCAAAATGGGTCCATACCCAACTCTGTGAGTTTCAAAACAGTTGAGCACTGAGGCCTGATTGCATTGGTTTTGTCCTATACATACCAACTCATGATTTAACTTATAAATTAGCCACAGGAAGAAATAACTACAATTGAAATGAAACAATTGTAGTAACATATGCATGAACTTTTCCCTTTTTACTGGAAATAAGCAAGTTAGCGCTTCTCTTCAGCAGATCCAGGTTGCCAGCATAAGCTGGGGTTCTAGAGTGTTTTCGGGTCATCATTGAGATAAGGATTATTTGAACACCATTACGCTGATACTGTGACCGTTTATCTTGATAATTGAGAAGGGCCCAAATTTGGCAGGCAGGTAGCATACACAGTGTAGAAACACTGTTCCAGAAAAATATTGGATGACACAGGACTTCATCATGGCACCAGAACAGTGTGTTGTTTAAAATTATGGATTCCTGCCAGGCAGAGTAATATGTCCCTG
>PVIR01042744.1:0-12092 GCA_004026965.1 Petromus typicus | reverse complement strand
AAAAAAAAAAAAAAAAAAAAATGTCAATTTCGGGCTGGAGATTTAGCTCAGTGGTTCTGGTGCCTGTCTCGCAAGCCCAAGGGCCCGGGTTCTATTCCCTAGAAACCACATACCATACTGGGTGTGGAGACTCACACCCAGCAGCAATCAGTACCACACACCACAGTGCCAGGCGTGGTGGCTCATGCCTATAATCCCAGCACTCAGGAGGCAGGGGCAGGAGGATTGCTGTGATATGAGTCTGAGGCTGAGCTCAGGGCCAGCTGAATTACAAAGCAAGACCCTGTCTCAAAAAAAAAAAAGTCAATTTCAAACAGAACAAGGAGGTTCAAATGTTTAAACAAACTTATGTAAGCACATAGAAAGTATAGACACAAATTCTAAAAACAAACCATTAGCATTACTGTGAGTAACTTCTGCTTTGAACTAGGAGATAAATTATCTGAAATATCCCCAATGACTGACCTACTATAGCCAACAGGCAAAAATTAAGTCATAAAGACAAAAAGGAAAAAGGGTCCTCCTCTCCACTGCCAGTTATAAAATTAAGGAGGCTGTGTGATGGTCTCCACCATGATTCATACCAACTCAGCTACAAAGTCAGGGTTGGAGAGTTCTGACAGTCCTATGGCTCCATCTCCATTAATCTACATGGAAATAATCATTCCTGGCCAGAGAGAAGAGCGTTTTCACGGCAATCACAAAAGCTTCAAATTATAAGCAAATAAAATTAAAGCGTTACACGAAAACCTCTAGCATGTGGAGAAGATGCTCGGGTTAATATGACTGCTCAAGCTGGGCTTTAATTCCTTATGACGAGTGACAGCTGAAATGGTTCTGACTGACCACAACTTTATATCTCTTTAATTAAGGAAAAAGCTCACCTGTTAAATCTGTCCGAAATTTCCAGTCACCAATGAACTCAATTTGCTTGCTAAAATCAAGAAAACTACCCATGTTAAGCTTCTGAGATTCAAGAACTTTTTCTACTGGATGTTCTCTTCAAAAGGAATTGGCCAATCACAGATTAAAGTAATAGGCCCAATTCACTCCTGAATTTGCGCCAAACTTAAAGTGGCCAGAAGGACTGGAATAGCAGACTTCTCTCTAAAGAATTAAATTCCTCTCTAACCTACTTTTAAACTTTTACAGGTATAATGGAAAAAAATACATGTTTTAACATGAAATTAGTGAAAATACTTCTGAAAAAGATGGACTTACATTGTCTTTCAACAAAAGATACTTCAATCTTCACCAGAATCATAATGGTAGGAGCACAGCAAAGAGAAGGCCCCCAACCCTCCACTATGAGGAAAAGCAGTGGGGTCCCACAACAAATGAAGGCAGATGAAGGTGACGGACTTAAGACCTAAAATCAAATGTCCAAGCAGTAACAGCAACATAAGCCAGGAAAAATATCTCAACTTATGTACTTTCCAGATTTAAAAGTCATGTTCTCTATATCCCGCCAAATTATTAGGCATTTGAGAGGAAGAAATACTACTGAGGGAGTCAAATGAGGGTGAGAGCAGGACACACAGTGCCACTCCAAACTCTGCTCTTTGTCTGCTGTCATTGGGAGTGAAGACTCTGGGACAGGTCTGGGGAGCAAGAGGTAAAGTATGTAAAGACTAGTATAACTACAGAAAGGAAGAAGATACTTGAGTTTCTTCAGTGAAAGAAATATTATAGAAATTATTTGTCTAATATGTTAGTAGCTCAGCCACTATTTTAAGTGAAAAATCTAAGTTTTAGAAAAACATGACTTTGGAAATCGATAGATACTTAATTCCCAAGAAAATGCAGGGTTTCTTTGTTTGTTTGCTTGCTTGTTTGGTCTTTCTGATCTCAACTTTTTGTAGTTCAGGCTGGCCCTGAGCTCAGCCTTGAACTCACAGCAATCCTCCTGCCTCTGTCTCCTGAGTGCTGGGACAAAAGGAGTAAGTCACCACTTCCAGCACTGTGGTATGTGGTATTGATTGCTGGTGGGTGTGAATCTCCATACCCAGCATTGCTGTACGTGGTTACTGAGGGATCAAACCCCAGCCTTTGTGCTTATAAGGTAGGCGCAGAACCACTGAGCTAAATCCCCAGCCCAAAATGCAGTATTTTGGAAGAACACTTGTCCAGAATAAAGATTCTCTTTGTAAAGCAATTACAGGCATCATTTTATTCTCCAAATATTTCATGCTCTCAAAAATGCAATCACACACTGAATCAAAGTCTACAATCACTGGTCTTCCCACACTTGGGAAATACAGCCTCATCATGTGAACAGGCCAAACATTAGAAAGACACAAAATATCTTCCAATTTTCCCATACTCTAACACAAACAAAAATGAATTCATTTGTCTGATCTTTTCTCAACTCAAAAAAATTTTAATCTAATTAGTGAAAGTTGGAAACAGGCATTCTCGATCATTTTATTTCCTCTCTAAGAACTAAAAGGAAGTCTTGTTTTCTAACAAAATATTAAATAGCCAATGTTTTACATCTTTGATTATTAGATTTTTTATATTTCTGTTAACTCTGCCAAATGAAATTATTAATGTGCTGAAAGTATATGAAAATATATTTTGTTACTACCTAAGCAGCTACAGTTGCATGTCACTGGTTGACTAGTCTTGTTCCACTTTGAGCTCATCTCACACCTCATGGCTTTGTTCCATAAAATCCCCCTGGGAAGAGAGGTGAGTAAGGTTCACCCACTTTGAGGTCCCCCTTCAGTCCCTCTTAGGCAGAAGCTTTCTTTCTCAATAAACTTTTCCTACTCTTAGACAAGAAAAAATATATTTTTTTGTTTACCTATTTTATATAGTGAGAGAAAATGTTAAGTCTCAAAAAGAAAATATAACCTAATGTAACTCTTAATGATATATATGCTTAAAGAATATTTATTGAACAGAAAATGTTTTTCTTTCTGTGCTCTACAGCAATGAGTAACAGAAAAGAAAGCATCATGCCCTTGGCTCCAAGTTACAGTACTCCTCTGGCTCAACCATTCAAACAAGAAGGGTACTTACTGTCCCACATGACAGGAAATGTGGAAAAAGAGAGTGATGAATCAAATTCAGTAACAACATTAAGAATCCAGCTGATCATCCTCAGTATGGCCATGAAACTGGATGGACTTAAAGGACACCGTGCATGTAAGCTGCCTTATACCCAGGGCTAGCGGAGTCTAGCATAAGAAAAGGAGCTGTCTCCTTGTACATTTAAAAAGGAAATAACGTTATTAAGATTTGCAGTGATAGGCTGGGGATTTAGCTCAGTGGCTCCAGCAACTGCCTTGAAAGTCCAAGGGCCCAGTTCGATCCCTGGTTCTATTCCTGGTAATAGCATACAACAATGCCAGGCGTGGAGACTCACACACACCAGCAATCAGAACCACATACCACCTTGCCAAGCATGGGGGCTCACGCCTATAATCCCAGCACTTGGGAAGGAGAGGCAGGAGGACTGCTGTGAGTTCAAGGCTGAGCTCAGGGCCAGCCTGAACTACAAAAGGGAGACCCTGTGTTAAAAAATATATATATATTTGTAGTGATAAGATCCTCTCTGCTGATGGACAGGTAATTATATAATTCATAATTCTGTGAGTAAGGAAGAAAATAAAGATGGATTCACAAAGAGACTAACAGTGTCTTTTATTTAGAGTCAAATACTGCTGTAACACTACCCACAATTACCCAGGGAAGAGAAACAGAAATAAAAGTGTTAATCAATTCACCTCCCACCCCAAAATATCTAGATCTCATTTTATGGTTTCAAATCAAAGGATGTTATTTAAGTTTCATTTTATAAAAAGGAAAAACATTTTAAAATTCTAGTAGTTACCCTAGTACTTAAATCAACTATTAGAAATAGCTAAATAGTTACTGCCTTAATGAACCTCATGCTACAAACTGTGGTTTTAAAGAACCTCCAGAATGTGAAATAATAAATGTAACCCAGATGTTGTCTAAAAAAAAATAAAAACAAGATTGTTTTTACTTCATAGCAACCAAATAGGTCAACCCATTTCCTCCTTCAGAGAATTCCCACAGGACCACAAGCTCCACTCAAACAGCATGTGTTTCATATGTATCTGTCCCCAGAAAAAGGAAATGCTGCTGTCCAAAATAAACGGGAATATTATAAGTTCCCATGAAAGTGAATAAAAAATTGCAGTAAAAATGTGCCTACACATTGCCAAACATCTGGATAAAAACTGGAGGGAAAAAAATCATGAGTTAACCTGTTATTGAGAAATATCAAAATGTTTAGTTTTATAGTAAAACTATGTATAGTTTTGCTTATTAGAAAAATAAGGTTAAAAAAAAAACAAGTTCCGCTGAGAATTTTAGGACAGGAACTTAATTTTTTCCTATTTGAACACTGCTCCTGGTGACTTCCTGAAAACTAAGTCAGCTAAAACAGTAAATTTGCTCTGCGAAAGTAAATTACAAAATCTTTTTAGCCAACTACATTGACTCAGGTGTGTCTTTCCTGATATTTACATAATATTGAAAGATATTTATCTGAAATAAATGCTTACTAAGTTGTCTCCAGCCAAATTATAAAACATTTCAGAATCGGAAGTCTATTCTATTATTCATTTGGGTACCTGACATTAACTATAAAGTATACAAGTTTAATTAACTGTGAAAGTCAGGAAAGAGGCGTTACTCAGAGATCAAACTCAGGCCCTTGTGCTTGCAAAGTAGGTGGGGTACCACTTGAGCTAAATCCCCAGGCCCATATTTTCTTTTTTTTTTAAGGTTTTTTGAGACAGGGTCTTGCTTTGTGGTTCAGGCTGGCCCTGAGCTCAGCCTCCAACTCACATCACAATCCTCCTGCCTCTGCCTCCCGAGTGCTGGGATTACAGGCGTGAACCACCACGCCCAGCACCGTGGTATGTGGTACTGGTTGCTGCTGGGCGTGAGTCTCCACACCCAGTATTGTTATGTGGCTACCGGGGAATCGAACCCAGGCCCTTGCGCTTGTAAGACAGGCGCCAGAACCACTGAGCTAACTCCCCGGCTCCCATATTTTCTTTTTTATTATTTTTATTAGTACATGCTTCATAGTACATAATGATTACACTTATCATGCAGAGTTGGTTAATAAGAAAGATGTATTTTCTTTTCTTATTCAAATGATTTACTATTTTCCCACAAAATAAAAATGTTAATATATCATACCTTCAAAAATATTTAACACATCTTAAACTGTATTTTGAGTACTTTATTTAAAACTATTTAAACTTCATTTCACTTTAGAAATCTTACGTTAAATACTGACAAATCTGCTTCCTAAAAGACCTGCCAATAATCTCCCTGTGCTCTGACCACGGTGGCTGTAATTGGACTTTTGCTGCAGGCCAACACAGCCTACAGCTACCTCCATCTTCATTTGGGTATTCCATGAACAAGTCACATTTTAATTCTACTTTCAGTAAAGGCTGACAAGTTCATTACAGCCTAACCCCTCTGCCAAAAACACCTAGAAAAGCTCAACAAAGTAGAAGAAACAACTGTTTGAAGGTATCAGGAAGCTACCCATGCAGAGAAGACTGAGGTGGCCAGGATCCCATGGCAAGGAATGCAGAAAGAAAAGCCCAATCACTGACATGCTCTCTACTTTGAGACATCTACCATTTCACAGCCTAAACCAAAGGACCAATACATTTAACAGAAAAAGCAATTGAGAAAGTCAGCAGAATCTCCACTACTCTTGGGAAATAGAGGGCAAAAATTAGAGTTCAAGCAATGCCAAGTAGAAGAAGGCCTGTTAAATATCCAGGCTTTCCCTTGGGACTACTGAGGGCAGCTCTATCCCAGAGAAAAGTAAACCAGAAAAGCATACTCCTCACCAACTTAAAGTGATATTCACTACAGCACCTAAAATGCTTACCAGGGCTCTCCTTTTTAGTTTTGTTGTGGCTTGAGACAAGATCTCATTACACAGCCCAGGCTAGCCTCAAACTTCCTAAACTCTTGCCTCAGCCTCCTAAGTGCTGAGTATAGGCATATAACACCCCTCCCAGCTGCTAACCTCTCTTAGAGAAGACAGCTAGTCTCAAATTATCCATACAATTTTCCATATATGTTTTCCAGAATTTAATAAAGCTCAACAGGCATATCTAGAGTCAAGATCATGTAGCAGAAAATCAAAGATAAACTAAACAGAACACATTCACAGAGCATCTAACTACCGGAGCCCTCACACAGACTTTATAATAACTGTTATTAATATAATAAAGAAATTAGTTGGACCGAGGATTTAGCTCAGCGGTTCTGGCCCCTGTCTTGCAAGCGCAAGGACCAGGGTTCGATCCCCCGGCAACCACATAACAATACTGGGTGTGGAGACTCACGCCCAGCAGCAATCAGTACCACACACCACAGTGCCAAGCGTGGTGGCTCATGCCTATAATCCCAGCACCTGGGAGGCAGAGGCAGGAGGACTGCGGTGATGTGAGCTTGAGGCTGAGCTAAGGGCCAGCCTGAACTACAAAGAGAGACCCTGTCTCAAAAAACCCAAAAAAAAAAAAAAAAAGAAATTAGTTGATGAGATGAAAATTTCTGTAGAAAAAAACTAGACTCTTAAGGAATAAAGAGATAGGCATGGTGCCACACAACTGTAATTCCAGTTCTTGGGATGCTGAGGCAAGAGGATCACCATGAGTTCAAGGCCAGCTTGGGCTACAGAGTACCTTCAAGGCCAACCTCAACATGGACACAGAAAGTCCATGTATCCAAAAACAAAAAAGGGCAGTAACTGAAAGAAAGAACTCAATAGGTTTAATAGCAACAACAGCTAAACAAAGGACTGATATAGAGGGATACAGCTAAAAAAAAAATACAAAGTGAAGAAGCACGGAAAGACAAAAGATAAAGAAGAATCTATAGGGCAGGGGAGTTAGCTCAGTGGTTCCAGCGCCTGTCTTGCAAGCACAAGGTCCCGGATTTGATCCCTGGTAACCACATACAATCCTGGGCGTGGAGACTCATGCCCAGCAGCGACCAGTACCACATACCACAGTGCCGGGCATGATTGCTTACACCTGTAATCCCAGCACTCAGGAGACAGAGGCAGGAGGATTGCTGTGATGTGAGTTGGAGGCCAAGCTCAGGGCCAGCCTGAACCACAAAGCGAGACCCTGTCTCCAAAAATAAAAAAAAGAAGAAGAATCTATAATACACAAATATAGAATATGATTATTAGAGGACATGTCTAACGACATGTAACTAGAGTCCAAAAGAGTGAATGAGGCAGCACAGAAGCAGGAAATAATGACCAAGAATTCTCCAAATCTAAGACTAAGCCTCATTACAATCCTCCCAAAAACCAAGAAAAACAACTAATCAAAGCAGAACAGAGTAAAGGAAAGCCATATCTGGTCATGTCACACAGAAATATCACTGAAAACCAAAGCCAAAGAAAAATCATTAAAGCAACCTAGGTGGGTGGGGGTAACACCAATTTCAAAAGAGCAACAATATGGCACCACAGCTGATTTCTCCACAGAAGCAATGGGAACCAGAAGGCAATGAGATGACACTTTAAAGCATTAATCCACAACTGTACACCCCATGAAACTATCCTTCAAAAGTGTAAGCAAAGACATTTTTAAAAAAATAAAAGCATCATCCTACCTATCTAGCTACATAAACTAAAAACCCCAAGTCATCTTTATACCGCTAATCTCATCCAAGCAGTCTGTGTGTCCACTTAATTCTTTAAAATATATTTCATCACCAGTAAAGCAGTGCAACTTAGAGCAATGCATAATTTCTCACTCATAAGACAGGCAAACATTTAACAGTCTGACAAACACCAAGTGCTGAGTAAAATGTTAAGAAAAATAAGAACACTATTCACCAGCTCTTAATGAGAGCAATCTGTCAATACAGTATCCAGAAAAATTGAAAGCATGCCTATAATTCATAATTGCAATTCTAGCAAAATACTCTAGATGAACTCACATATTTGTGAAGGGAAAAGCCTACAGATCTCACTCAGCACTGTTTATAACATCACCAATATAGTATCAACGTATGAAATTCCCCAGGTGTGGTGGTGCATACCTATAATCTCAGCAGTTTGGAGGCTGAGGCAGGAGGAATACCGTGAGTTCAAGACCAACATGGTCTACATTGTGAGTTCAAGTATAGCCTGAACTACATAGCAAGACTCTGTCTCAAAAATAAAAATTAAAAACATAAAATTCAACATAGAACAATATAAATAAAATATGACAGAGCTGGGGATCTAGTGGCACCACACCTGTCTAATGAGTGCAAGGTCCCCAGTACAAGGGAGGAGAGATATGACAGAAGTTAAAATCAATATATATTATTACATGGATAATCTCACAAGCAAGCTGCATATGATGTATGCAGTTTCATGTATGATGTATGATGCCAGTTTCACAATTTTAAACCAAAAAGAGAACCATATGTTGCTGACAGACATACATAACTGCTAAAGGTATAAAAAATATACCAGGTCCCACAGCAAACCCATAATGGTTGCCGTTAGGAAATACAAAAGGAAGAGGATGAACAGGACAAGGGATGCTATACAAATTAATCTCATTTTATTCAGTATTTGTTGAAAATATTTATGAAAGGCCTACTATGTATCAAGCAGTGTTTCATATCCTTGTAAATAATATTCTTGCTTCCATAGAACTTACATTGAAAGAAAAGAAAGACATGATAAATGTATGATACGTAAGGAATAACAAATGTTTAGAAGAAAAAGCTGAGGAGAGGGGAAAAAATGACAATAAGACACTATTTTAGACAGGTTTATTGAGGAAGACCTCTGTGGTAAAGGAGATATTTTGGCAGGATCCTATAGGGGCAGCAAGTGAACAGGCACCTAGGCAAAAACACTTGGCAAATTCAGGCAGTGGCAAGGAGACCAGTAAACCTGACTTGAATGGAATGGGGAAAACAGAGAAGGTAATGCTGAGACAACAGAGAACTAGAGCAAGAGCCAAGGACAGCCCCCAAAGTAAGTTGTTTATTGGGTTTTTAAAAAGTATTTTAAGGCTTAGTCATACACACCTCTAGTCCCAGCACTCCAGAAGCCTGAGGTAGAATGATTGCAAGTTTGAGCCTAGTCTGGGCAACTCAGTGACTCAGAGAGACTCCATCTCAAAAAAATGTAAAAAGCATCAGTACAAGGTCCTGGGTTCAGGACCTGGGTCCAGGAGTTTGCAGCCTCCTGAGCTGGAACATGCAGGGTGTCGTAAGGTCTGAAGATAGCATTTGAATGAGATGAGGACAGGGTAGACTCAGAGGAGCAAACAAGAAAACAGCCAACAAGGATGAACTATTAGAAGGTTAAGACAAGAAAAAGTAAAAGCACAAAAAATCTGATCTAAGAGATGGAAGAATGACACAGCCATATACTGAGAAAGGGAAATATATCTGTAATGCTCTGGTAGAATAGAAAAAATGCAAACATGGTGGCATACACCTGTAATCCTAACATTCTGGGAGGCTGAGGCAGGACAAAAACTTAGCAAGACCTTGTCTCTAATAAATAAGCCTCAGGATGGAACTCACCATAAAGGTCCTAGGTTCAATTCTTAGCATGGCAAAAACATAAACAAAAGGTAGGAAAAAAAACCTAACAATAATGTCATATAACATTAATCATTATTAAACTAATTCTGAATAATGGGAACATGATTACTTATTATTTTTGCATTTTTCATCTTTTTTTTTTTGAGACAAGGTCTTGCTTTGTAGTTCAGGCTGGTCCTGAACTCACTCTGTAATCCAGGCTGGCCTTGAACTCACAGCAATTCTCCTGCCTCTGCCTCCGGAGTGCTGGGATTATAGGAGTAAACCATTATGCCCGAAATTGTTTTATGTGGTACTGAGTGTTGGGACTACAATGGTTAGTCACTACACCCATTACTGAGGTATATGGTACAGGGGACTGAACTCCAGACCTTGCACTTTCGAGGCAGGTGCTGGAACCACTGAGCTAAATCCCTGGCCCTCGGCATTTTTTATATACATCTGATTTATATATCCTTCTCTCTATGTACAACTACCACCCTAATCCACCTAACCTCTGAAACTCCTGCCAAATCACTGAAATTTGTTCCTTGGTGTCCCCATGTCCTTCTTCCTCTCCCTCCAATCTATTCCTACTCCACAGGCCAGAAAACCCTTTTGAAAATGTCAGGGTAAGCAATAAGTAAGAATATGGACTCGGGTTCAAATCATAGCTCCACCATACACTAGCTGTGAAGTCTAAAAAATTACTTAGCTTACCAATGTTTTCCTATCTGTAAATAGTGATAATATTGCAAAGAGTAAATATACTAAGATATATAAAATACACAGGACAGAGCACTGTATATATATTAACTAAAATTCTTTTTTTTTTTTTTGAGACAGGTTCTTGCTTTGTAGTTCAGGCTGGCCCTGAGCTCAGCCTCAAAACTCACATCATAGCAATCCTCCTGCCTCTGCCTCCCGAGTGCTGGGATTACAGGCATGAGCCACCACGGCCGCACTATGGTATATAGTACTGGTTGCTGCTGGGTGTAAGTCTCCACGCCCAGTATTGTATGTGCTTAACCAGGGATCGAACCCGGGTCCTTGCGCTTGCAAGACAAGCGTCAGAACCACTGAACTAAATCCCCAGCCCTTAACTAAAATTCTTGAAATCAAAATCTAGTATCATTTCCCTATTCAAAATCCTTCAGTAACACTCTGGACTTAGAATAAAATCTGCATTCCTTGCCTACTTTTTTGTTTGTTTGTTTGTTTGTTTGAGAAAGGATCTCACTATGCAATTCAGGCTGGCCTTGAACTAGCAATCAGTCCTCCTTCCTCAGCCTCTCTAGTGTTGGGATTACAGGTTGCACAACCATCCCTGGCTGTTATCTACTAAATAGCCTACACTTTCTCTTATTTCACTCTGTTCAGACTACACACTCAACTCTGCCCAGAGCAAAGTTCTTTTTCCTCTGCCTGAGCCGCTACCCCTATAGAATGTATTCAAAGGAATATTTCCTCAAAGAAGCTATCCCCAACCACATATGTTCCCATACCTCCTCCTCCCCACATCTCATCTCCACCTATCCTACTTCTCTATCTCAATCCCTTATTGACTTCCTTTCAACATATTTGGCATAATTTAGTTATTTTATAAATCTGTTTATCTTTTTTTCTTTCCATCTAACCATAAGCTCCATGAACAAAGGATATTCACCTGACTTACTCACCACTCCAGCCCTTGTCCCAAGCACAGGGCTTGCATTTGGTACAGCCCATAATATTATTTGACTAAGTAACTATGAAAAGTATGCTCTAAAACCATATCCAAAGGAAGCTTTCCTGGCAGGTGTGGTGGTACACATCTAAACTCCTAGCACTCAAAAGGCTAAGGTGGAAGAGCTACCACGAACTAGAGGCCAGCCTGGGCTACCTAGTGAGTTCAGGATTGGTCTGAACTACAGAACAAGAGTCATTTCACAAAAAAATAAATAAAATGTTAAAAAATAAAAGAAGCTGTCATATACATATATATATATATATGAATAAAATTATTTCAAGGTACAGTGATTATTAGTTTCCTATCAATAGACTGAAAATATAGATGACATTTTATTGTTTTAATATAATCATAGTTTTTAACAAAGAAAAATTCCCTCAAAAGAGTGTTTTCTGGGGCTGGAGATTTAGCTCTAGTGGTATTGCGCCTATCTTGGAAGCCCAAGTGCCCAAGTTCAATTGCCCGGTACCACAAAAAAAAAATTTTTTTTAAGTGTTTTCTTATAAACATACCATTTTCCCATAAAACTTGTTTTCTGAATTTAGAAAAAGTTAGAATTTAAATTTTTTAAATTTCAAAAAATAAAAAGGCATATGGGCTAGGGATATAGCTCAGTGGTTCCGGCGCCTGTCTTGCAAGCGCAAGGACCCGGGTTCAATCCCCGGTAACCACATAACAATACTGGGTGTGGAAACTCACCCCAGCGGCAACCAATACCACATACCAGTGCCGGGCGTGGTGGCTCACGCCTGTAATCCCAGCACTCGGGAGGCAGAGGCAGGAGGATTGCTGTGATGTG
>PVIR01042743.1:0-12094 GCA_004026965.1 Petromus typicus | reverse complement strand
CTGCTACTAAAATACGTAATGATAAGAAACTTCAGATATTCTCATTAAAATCAAGAACAAGGCAAGAATGTAAGGTCTGATCATCACTTTGACTGGGAGCTCTGGGTAATACAGGACAAAAACAAAAGTTAGCAGCATACAGATTGAGAAACAAGAAATAAAGCTGTCTCTGTTTAAAGATTATGTAATACTGTTGGACACCCGAGTGCATGCCTGTAATCCTAGCACCCAGAGAGGTGGGGTTAGGAGGGTCATAGGTTCAAGATCAGACTGGGCTTCAATAATTAATTCAAGGTCAGCCTAGAAAATAGTAAGATCCACAGTATATTTAGCTGGGTGTGGTTGTACACCCCTATAACTCCAGCACTTGGAAGGCTTACAATCAATGTGAGTTTGGGGCCAGGTTGAGCTACATAGAGACTTCAGGGTGGTCCTGAACTACAGAGCAAGACCTTGTCTCAAAAAACAAAATGAAACAAAACAGAAGGATCATTTACTATGACCAAGAAGGGGAAAGTTGTCTGAAGCATGGTTAAACATGCACAAATGAATAAATATGATTCCATGCATTTACAGAAGTAAGGAAATGACAGATAATTGGTTTAGCAAATGCAGAGAATCATCTCATACATTTTATACTTCATGGCAAAAACTGTCATTTGACAAATTAGCTATAAATCAACTATACCTCAGCACAATAAAGCCTATAGATGACAAGTACAGAGTTAACATCACTCTCAACAGTGAAAACTGAACAATTTTTCCTCTGAGTTCAAAGCGAGGCAAGGACTCTTATTCTTACCATTATTACTCAACATAGTTTTAAAAATGTCATGTAAGTGTCAACAACATCATATAATTCAAAACCAATATACTAAAAATTATTTTAAAAGTTAAATCCCACTGTAGAAGATCCCGAGTGAGTGGTGTCCCTGCTACACATAAGTCAGCAGAGTTAAACCGGACAAGAGCACTCCCTTCCCTCGAAGGCAAGCAGCCCCACCCTTGGGGGACACAGTCCCCCAGGTGTAAGGATGAGACCACCCACCAGCTACAAGCCAGGTCTACATTTTCTTTCATATGGTGGATACAGCATAGACAAGGAATGATGGACTCTTGTACAGGCTTTTCTGATCACTGTGTCCTAGACAATACAGGATAACAGCTATTTACATAATATGGACCTTCCGTTAGGTATTATGATTATGACTCACCTCATATTGCAATTAAGTCTCCATAATGAAGTGCACAGATTACATGTCTGTTGTATGCCATTTTACATGTGCTCTTGCAGATTCTGTATCTGAAGACTGCTGGAACCAGCCCATTGACGACAAGGAGGGATGAATGTACGACATGTGTGTGGAGAGACACAGTTCTGGGGAGCCATGTCTCTTCCTGCTCTGAAGCCTCTCTGTCATCCTCTGGAGTACTGTGTACCTAGGTGACAGCTATCCTATCATCTGAAGACTTGTAATTTCCTTTCTGGAACTATGGCTTCAGAAAAAAAAAAATCTTTCTTTCCCGCTAACCTGCAATGTCACATTTGTCCCCAAAGTTTTGTTTCCAAATTGAAGAATCTTAACTCAACACTCTCTGTCTGAGCTTCCTTGTTCCATTGTTCTTAACCACTGAGACTCAGATTTATAAAGTCTTTCCCTATCAGCCCTCAGTCTTTAATTTTCTTACCCTTAATTTGTATGTGTCCTAGCATCCTAGCCTGTTCTCACTGTTATACTTCGATTTATCGATGTCTTTCTTTGAGTGCTATGATTATAAGAAATAAAATACACCGAGTGTAAAAAGTGTTAATAGTGAGACTGTGGGGTGGGAAAGTTGACTTGTGTGCTGTGTTTTCTCTCCAGCCTTGGGAGTGTCTGCTTTGCCTTGGAGAGAACTAGTGTGTTGTCTCAACTATCAGCATGAAAATACATCTGCTTGCTCAGGATCCAGGGCCTGGAAGAGATAAGAAGTAGTTATCTTCCCTTCTCTCCTTTTCTGAGCTAAAAACCAAATCAAACTATCCCCTGCTTTGAAATATATCCCTAGAGGAACTTCTCACCCTTTTCCTACATGGGTGTGTGTGTGTATTTGTTTATGTGTGCACATTCTGTGCAAAAGGAGAAACGATGCATTCTATTTTGTGCTTGTTGAGTTGAATGGGGGATGTTCCGGTAGAAATATCCAACACAGTTAGATACTATAGTGAACAGCTTAAAGTCTGGGATGAAAATAAAAACTAAGGATTATTAGCATGCTTCACCTTCAGACTGCTCTGGAAATAGAAAGAATATGAATCTAAGCCAACCCCAGTGACTCAAGGACAGTTTTCTGGATTTAAGAAATAATGTTGGTCTTTGAGGAAGAAATTTCTTGGTTAACAATGTGTAACAAATGGAGACTTTCTGGGCATAAACCTAGCATTTCACAGGCTCAAAAAAAAGTGCATATGATGAGTTTTGGGTGTTGTCTGTAACTTCGAGGCTCCGGTCCATGGACAGCTGTCAACAGAAAGCTCAGCTCATCCTAACTCTCTGGCAACTCCTGTTGGATAACAGCAGGCATGCAGCAGCGTGGAAGCTTTGTTTGTGAGCCAGGAATGGGTCAGCATTGTGCTCGATGCCTAAAGCCCCTCTTGGGAAAGTGTAAGTGCAGGGTAGCCCTGGTAGAGATGATGCTCTCGGTCTTCATCTGCCTTTACAGTGTTGGAGACATGAGGGTGGCGACTATGTGGAGTGAGGGTGTGACAGGATCGAGGTTGCCCTGTGAGAACAGAGAAAAGAAGGTAATGCATTTGTTGGAGACTGGAAGAGAAGCCAGATTTGAGGATGGTAAACTGAGCTGTGACATGAGGTGACTGTGTGAAATGACTAAGGGACACTGCTCCGGGGATAAGGCGGGATCTGCCTTGGCTTCACCTTCCTCTCAGCCTCATGCTGCAGGTAATGCTGGAGGGTCACAAGTCAGGGCTCCTCTCTTGTCCTTTCCTCCTCCAAAGTGGCCAGCTGCACCAACCCCAAATCTCTACATTTTCCTCAGCACAGTGACTTTCTGGACTTTAAGACTTTTGAAATTCATTTAAATTCTGTAAAATGCTAGTAAGAATGTGAGTTCATTAGTTTTAATATTTAGTAAAAAGTGAAGGAATTTTGCCATACCCTTGAAGGTCACACTTGAAAATGCACTGAGGAAGTTTAAAACATTTGAAAGGTAGTAGAGAACATTATGTATTTGGTCAAAGTGTATGTTTACCTAGCTCTGTCTCCCGTGGAAGGCATTCATTTCCGAGGCCTCCAAGGAACGAGAGTTGGGAGTGGAGAAGCAGCCATTGTGAAGTGATATCAGGGAAACTGTCTCTTTGACCATCTGGTGTTCGTAACCTCTCTCTTCTCTGAGGATTGTCGTGACTACCTCAGCTCTCCCAGCTCTACTGCTTCAGTACTCAGCGGAGTCAGCAGTTAACCCTCCTCCCAGCAGCCTTTAGGGTGTGGCCCCACTGGTCCTCATCACCGTGTCCTATGTGCATGTGGCAGCTGTAGTCCTTTGAATCTGCTCTGCCAAGGGCAGGAAGAAAGCCTTTTCCAGATGCGGCTCCCACCTCACTGTGGTCAGCATCTTCTATGGGATTGGCCTCCTCAGCTACATGAGGCTGGGTTCAGTGGAGGCTTCAGACAAGGTGCACTGCAATTGCCGTGTGACCGTCATGTGACAGGACCATGGACATATGGGGCTGGCTACTGTTAGCTCATTTAATCCTTTTAACTTTACAAAAAGATAGAGATTTACAAATTAAAATGGAAGAAACTGAACTGTGAAGAGATCATGTAGCTTTCCCAAGGTGACATAGGTACTGAATGTCAGAGCTGTGATCTCAACCCAGGGAGAAACTATAGCTGAAGATATTGCTTGTGAAGAGTAATAAATCACTTAAAGGAGGATAGATATGTAAGGTAAAGAAGTAAGATTGGCAATGGAGAAGTAAAAAAGAAGGGACATGAGAATAATCTACCTAAGTGAAAACATCAATTGAGAAATTTTTGTTTCTTCAGTAAATTTGATTTGCTTCAAAAGAAGATATAGATTGAGGAAATTATTAGAGAACAGTATTATGGAAAGAGGAACTGGGTGGGGGCAAGGGAAAGCAAAGAAGGGAAAGAAAAAATATGACGAAAAAACATAAACAAAACCTATGCATGTATGGTGGTGGGGGTTGAAGGGAGGGCAGGGGATGGGAAAAAATGAGAATTAAGATATATATGTCCAGGTACAAATTCTCAGTGAGGAATGTGAGCATAATGTATTGCTTAAATAAACCAATCAACTGAATTTATTTTTAAAAATGAAAAGGAAGCAGACTTTAAAAACCCAATTCTCTAGGAATAGGCATTGTTTAAAAAAACCACAAAGATGAGACAAAGGAGTTTTATGTCGCACTGCTAACCACATAAAAAATAAATGTGATGAAGTTCATTATGGAAACAGGTTCAGCTCCCATGTGAAAACCTCTCTGCCTGAATGAAGAGCTTCATTACTTCAACTGAAGGCTAAAATAAGCGCCTTCCATGTGATAGAAGAAGAGATACTTTGTGTGTCAACATACTACTTTTATAAGATATCCAAAATCATGTCTTTCTCTTTGATGATTTTATCTTCCCTGATGATTCCTCACTGTTCAGTGAGCACATATACAAGCATTGCACGTCAGACACGATAAACCCATCTTAGTCCTTGACTTGCTCATCTCATGTCTGTTCATCAAATATGCTTTGGTTATTATAATAATTAAAATTTTTCTCAGCGTTTGTTCAAGAGAAGCTGTTGGCTCTTCTACATGGTCTCTAGTCAATAGACCTTCAGATCGAGTTTTGATGAGGTTGTGCAGCAACTAGAAATCTCATACATTTTTTTAGTTTTTTTGAGACAAAGTCTTGTTCTGTAGTTCAGACTGATCCTGAACTCACTATATAGCCCAGGCTCGCCTCAGACTTGTGGCAATCCTCCTGCCTCTGCCTCCCAAGTGCTGGGATGACAGGTGTGAGCCATCATGCCTGGTGAGAAATTTCATACATTTCTGATGGGACTGCAAAACAGTATAGCTGGCTTTGGAAACAGATGGACAACCTTTGTATAAAACTGAGCATATAATTACATAGATTCTAATCTTTAAAAATTCCAAGCCTCATAAGGTGACATTAAAAATACATCTACCCAAAGAGCTGCATATGCATATTTTTCATGGAATTACTTGCAATGGTTAAAATCTGGAAACAAGGCAAATAGTCACCAACAGGTAAATAACTAAACTAATTGCAATACACTCATCTAATGGGATACTCCTCACTGACAAAGGGCATGGATTATTAGCATTATTATTATTATCCCTTTTCTGGTTTTGTTTTCTGATGATCCACTTACCAAATGGAAAGTGATGGTCTGAAAATACTGAATGGAAAATTCCAGAACTAAGCAATTTGAAGTATAAAATAAATTCTTATATTACATCATTATAAATGTTCTATTTTATTATCAGTTACTATCACAAATTAATTATTAGTGTCTTACTTATGAATTAAACTTTACCATGAATGGGTATTGAAAATACACTACATTTTGGGTGAGTACCATCATGGTGTCAAGCACTCACTGAGGGTTTTCGAGGAAATCTCTCACACTAACAAAGAGGAATTGCTATACAACCAATATGCATGAATCTGTAAAGGATTTTTCTATTTAATGTCCAATTATAAATGTCTATGTACTACAGACTTTCACCCTTGACACTATGACAAAGTAAAACCACAGATAAGAATTCATGTAAGAGTTTGCTACAAGAACTGGCTTCTTCAGTTACATGCATCTGGGCTCCGTCTCAGCCTCAGATAAGGCAAGGTTACTGACTGCAAAAGGGCCTCCAGGAAATGTTGAGAATCATGGAAATGTTCCCTACAGATGCTAGGTACATAGGTATATGGTTTATCAAAAAAACCTTATAATTTAACCAGTTTTTAAAAGCATACTTTGAAAATCTAAAAATAAATAAGAAAAAGTTCCATGCCACTTACTGGGGACCTAGGCTGCATGCTTATGGACCAACTCTCTGGCCTCTATCATCACTGAAGCTCTTTGGACCATTTTTTCCCATCGGAAATATGGTGACTGACATCTTTTCTCCTCCATGAAGACCTCAGGAGGCTGGAATAATGTTGCAACTCTCATGTTTCCTTTAGAGTGAAAGAGGTGAGCAGTGAAGAGAAATCCTTAAGGACTGAGGCTGTCTGTCCTCCCCTGGCTTCTTTCTGAAATCCCAGAGGAAGTTTGTTGTTTTGGGATGCTTGGTGCTAATTAGCTCCTTGAAGAGAGAGCACCAGGAGAGATTCTCTTGGTCCCTGTCTCACTCCCTTTATAAGCTTTCTGGAAACAGATAAGTCTGGCAGCTACTCCTCTCCCTACACAGTGCTGCAGTAAGGTAAGGGGACAAAGAACAGCCCTCACATTTCCCTTCCTTCTACAGTAAGGCTGGTGAAGGTCATTCACAATTTTAAAGTGGCCCTTGTCTTGTCTATATGAGAATAAAGGACCAAATGATGCTAGAGATTCAAGAAGTGGTAATGAAGTACAATGATGAGATTCATCATTCTGAGTGATGGAAGACATGGGAAGGGAAAAATCAATATATGTCTATCCAAATGCACACAATAGTCATACATATGGCAAGGAACCTGGGGACAACAGGGTTTGGCTTGAAGAATAAGCTCTTTATTCAGAACAAACTCTGACATGTGACATTAAACAGTTGTTTTTTGAAACTTCACTCTTTCCTGACTGACAATAGAGGGCAGCCAACAGCTTTTGCAGAAAATGGCAGGAAGGTACTGTGATGGCTGCTCTTAGAGTAGCCTATTCAGGATAATCTATGCTCTTCATCCTATGTCCCTCTAAATTCACTCTGGACAAGCTAGTCCTCTTAAGGCTTTGAAGTCCTGTCCTTTTCTTCATAGACATCTTTTGGAATCACTCTAGTTATTGCTTATCCATAAAGTCCCAGGAGAAAAAAAGGTCAGTTAAAGAGTAATCTGTAGAGAATGTCCTTGAGAAGCTGAAACGATGATCTGGGATTAAGCCTTGGGGGATAGATTGTGGAAGATGAATAGTGTTATTGAAAGAAAAAGAGCTGGCTCATCATGGAGAGTGAGAGGCCTACAATATACAAGAATCCAAGAGAAGGAGGCCACAAAGATCCTTTCCACAACTATGTCTCTGAGGCACAGGTGAAATATGTCTGGCTTCTTAAAATAGCAGTTTTTGAAGCTATCAAAATGGCATTATTTTCTTTATTGTATACAATGCTCTTCAAAGAGGTCAATAATAACACATGCTGAACCATGTGGTTTTGGAGCTGGATAAATCTAGGTTTGAGAACAAAGTTGAGTAAGAGTTGATGAACTCAACTAGCTGTAACACCTGTGGGAATAACTGACGCCACCTGTGACTGAGAGAAAGTCACCTTAATGTTCCTTGTGACTTCAAATTCCCCTTTACTGAATACTCTTCACTTTCACATACACATACAAACTCTTTCCTATAACATTGACGGTTAACTTCATCTTTCCAGTTGCTCAGCAGAACATTGAAACCATTCTTGCATCTTCCCTCTCAAACCTTGTGCCCAATATTCTAGTTCTATTTAGAGAACATATCAATAATGATATGACTTTCAGCAAAAAGAAGTTATTGAATGGAAGGTTGAATTGATGGGATCTTGACTTCCTCAAACTACTGTGGTGATGCTAATAATGAAAGCCTTTAATAACGGTATTGTCTTTTTATCAATGTCCTTTGTAAAGCACAATCATAATATAGGTTGAAACCACATGGTGTTAAAGTGTGGACTTGTGGTCCATCTGTGTTTTAGACTCAATCCCTAAAGACTTTAACAACCTTAAGGTCTTCAGTCAATCTTTCTAATACATCTTTCCCTCTAACCTTAAATGTCATATTTGTTTTTCTAAATCTCAGTGTCCTGATTACATTTAGATAATAATTCTATGAGAATTAAATGAAAAAATGAATGCAAGTGCTTAATAGAATGCTCAGCGTATTACTTTAAAAGATGTTAATATTTTTCCATTTTCTTTTTTTCCTTTACTGAATTTATTTGTAGATTTTAGATATACACTGTGATCACATTCAACATTGAGAATCAGTATTTGTACATGACATGATACTTTTGGATCTTTAATTTTTAGTTTCTGTACTTTCGTTTACCTTCTGCTTCTCTTCTTTCATCTCATTTGATTTCATAAGTATTTAATTTCCAATTTTTGCTGTGCATCATTATGGTGTGTTTTCTAGAACTTTATATATTCATGGGTCATTGAATGAGTCAGAGATGCTATTCAGTGTGCACTAAATACTTAATGTTAAAGTACTGGAACATGACTGTATCCTGCTGGGAAATAGCCAGGACTAGCTATATGTGTTTCAGTCTCTTTGTTGGCATTCCTTGGGTCTTTTCCTTGATTGTCAACTAAAAAATTACTGTCTGGCATAAGATCAGGTATAAGATCCAGGATAAACTGTAAAGTAGTATCTATTCTAATTAGTAGGTGTTCTGCCAATGTAACCCTGGAACCCAAGAACATAGATTATGTAACAACTATGTGTTATCCTCACCCCTTTGCCAGGCTTGTGTTTTCTTCTCTCACCATAGTGTCCAGCAGTGGTCCATGGAGCCAAGTGACTTGGGGAACAACACATTCATCACCGAGTTCATTCTTCTTGGTCTGACAGAGAATGTTGGTCTACAATCCATCCTTTTTGTTGTCTTTTTCTTTGCCTACATAGTCACAGTTGGGGGAAACTTCAGTATCTTGGCTGCCATCTTTGTTGAGTCCAAACTCCACACTCCCATGTACTACTTCCTGGGGAACCTGTCTCTGTTGGACATTGGGTGCATCACGGTCACGGTTCCTCCCATGCTGGTGTGTCTCCTGGCTCACCGGTGCACAGTTCCCTATGCTGCCTGCATTTCTCAGCTCTTCTTTTTCCACCTCCTGGCTGGTATGGACTGTCACCTCTTGACAGCCATGGCCTATGATCGCTACCTGGCCATCTGCCAGCCCCTCACCTATAGTACTCGCATGAGCCGTGAGGTGCAGGCTGCCCTGGTGGGAATTTGCTGCACTGTCTCCTTCATCAATGCTCTGACTCACACAGTGGCAGTGTCTGTTCTTGATTTCTGCGGCCCAAACATAGTCAACCACTTCTATTGTGATCTCCCACCTCTATTCCAGCTGTCTTGCTCGAGTATCCACCTCAATGGGCAGCTGCTGTTTGTAGGAGCCACCTTCATGGGGGTAATCCCCATGATTCTCATCTCATTGTCCTATGGTCACGTCGCTGCTGCAGTCCTGAGGATCCGCTCAGCTGAGGGGAGGAAGAAGGCCTTCTCCACGTGTGGCTCCCACCTCACCGTGGTCTGCATCTTTTATGGAACTGGCTTCTTCAGTTACATGCGTCTGGGCTCTGTCTCAGCTTCAGATAAGGACAAAGGGATCGGGATCCTTAATACTATCCTCAGCCCCATGCTAAACCCACTCATCTATAGCCTCCGGAACCCAGATGTGCAGGGCGCCCTGAAGAAGGTGCTGACAGGGAAGAGGCCTCCATCGTGAGGAGATGGAAATGGATGTCCAAATGCCCTTCCCCTTGAGCAGCCTCTGACTTTTTCATGCTGAAAACCTAGACAGGTGAAGCTGAAAACTTCACAGTTTGGTCTGAATGGGAGAAAAGTAGCTAGTGCTCATTAGAGTGGAGTGTGGTTTGACTTGGATTCAGAAGAAAGGTGAAAGCACAGCGTAATGAGTATCAGCATTGCTGGTAGAAAATATATTAAAGATAGATGGGGGAAAAGTACAACTTGAATGAGAGAACAAGAGGTGAAATACTTTATTCTTTTATTTAATGCCTACTCATTTGACATATTTAAAATGTTAATAAACAATTTAGATAAACTATCTTTATACTCCTGAAGGGGATCTGGTTTTTCAAACATTGTACTTTAAGAAATAAGGCTCCAGTTTACAGTTTGACTGTAAAGTCACACTGGTGTGTGTTGTGCTGTAGGAGCAGGTTGTTAGTATTCAGCAGAGCGTCTGGCTGGCACTTCTTCGGAATTAGATTATCAGACACTTGTTTCCCCATGTTCAGTTTCTGACTAACTCATCCACAAGAACAGCACACTTGTGTTCTAGTGGATGATCTAATTCTTAATTCCCTTGACCACCCCATCAAGAAGAAGAGACTATTTCATCATCTATTTTATCAGAGGAAGAGTTAAGAACTAATAAGATTTATTTTTATTTTCAATGGCCTAATACACTGACTTACATTGGACATTCTGATGAATATGTCTTTATAGATCATTAGTAAAGGTGGAAAGACTTCTTAGGGAAATACTGTGTGCAATCTGTAATGACTGAGTACTGGAACAAAGACTTTACCACCTGGGCGAACACAGCAGTCCAGAGCAGAAGAGTCAATATGCGCCTTTTTCTCTGCAGAATAGTGTACCATTTCTCAAATTTATTCTGTCAACAACTTCAGATGCTTCCTGGAAAAAAGTTAACAGTCCTAAAAGACAGATTTAACTCATTCATCAATTATTAATTTGTGGAGGGCATCAGGGAACCCTTAGGCTATCTGAGAACATTCTCTAACAAAATGGTTTCCAACCAAGCTGTATCCATAGTCACTATAAAAATCCAGCAAATGACTGAGTCCTGCTCAGTATTCTGCTAACCTCACTTAGCTACCCTCTTGTCTCCTTGCAGACAGCTGCCTCTCAGGCAGTTTCTCGTCAGACTCTGGTTACAGCCCCTGAGTCCTGTGCTCCCACTTAGCTCAGCGCTGTCTACAATGTCCATTAAGAACTGTAACATGTTTTGAAAATTCTCTAAACAGCTTGATATTAGGACATTTTAAAGGTCTAAAAATTTAAAAGAAGAAACTTTCTTGTGATGCAATAGATACAATCAGTGAGTTTGACATTATAGAAAGAAGCTTTGCTGATCTTGAGCACAAATTGCAATATAAGTTCTCCTTTCAAATATGAAAAATT
Organism: Petromus typicus; assembly: GCA_004026965.1. NCBI lineage: Eukaryota > Metazoa > Chordata > Mammalia > Rodentia > Petromuridae > Petromus > Petromus typicus. Next base: position 975 of record PVIR01042743.1, on the reverse strand, counting down.
GATATCAGCTAAGAGCAAAAAGGTGACACCATGCAAATAATTAGAAAGAGTATTTAACTGGCAAAAGCTAATCCCAGAATCACAGAATAGGAAATCTCAATACCCAAAGAGAAAGAGAACATGATAGGTTTGTAGGATGATAATAATGTGACATCATAAATTATCCAAAAATGTTTGTCACTCCTTAAATCCTGTTCTTCAGGAAGCAGCATTTAATTATGTCATGAAAATATGAGTAGTTTGTGTTTCATGTAATAATTTTAGTAAAAAACACTTTTGCTTAAAAGATTTCACATATTGCTATGAAAAGATGTAGCGCACATATTTCTCAGCTTAGAAAATGATTGCACCATAGTAGGGAAGAGAGAAAGGGGATATAATTAGAACCTCTACAGTTAACTTATAGTTCCCTGTGAGCCCAACTGCACAAGGCAAATTAATTAATATATGGACAGAAATGAGACTTATGAGAAGAAGCTGAGCTTGGGCTGAGCTTGATCCACACTGTTCTGGGCAGCAGAGAGGAAAGACCTGAGCTTGCCACACTTTTATTCAGTCCATCAGGAGTAAGGAATATAACAGGTCACTCAGAGGCAGGCACGTAACAAGTGTCTCAGAGGGCAGTTGTTTTGGCACATCAGGAATAACAAATATAACAGATCACTCAGAGGGCAATGGGTTCAGAACAATGGACAACTCTTCAAGGAGAAGAATCCTAGAACAATGAGGAATTGTGTAGATGAAGGTCCCAGGTCTTCAGTTGGTATAGTTCTGTCCTGGAGCATCACAGCTTATGGGACCACGAGGGTCTTTATTGTGACAAGAGGTAAAGATAGTTATGTCAGGATATGCCATAGCTGGCCTATGCAGGAAAGCTAGGCCTAATCAGAGTTTTAATTGTGAAATTATTTTGTCCCCAAATTATATAGAAATTATATAGAATATACATATTAAATATATACTTTATATATATAT
>PVIR01042742.1:0-12040 GCA_004026965.1 Petromus typicus | reverse complement strand
ACAATCCTCCTGCCTCTGCCTCCCGAGTGCTGGGATTACAGGCGTGAGCCACCACGCCCGGCACTGTGGTATGTGGTACTGGTTGCTGCTGAGTGTGGGTCTCCACACCCAGTATTGTTATGTGGTTACCGGGGAATCGAACCCGGGTCCTTGCGCTTGCAAGACAGGCGCCAGAACCACTGAGCTAACTCCCCGGCCCAAGATCCTATGTTTTGATTCAAGGCTGACCCAGTGGAACTGCGGGCACGTCACGCCCTCATTGGAGCTGTCCAGCACGATCCAGAGTCTCTCTCACACTTTCACAGTGTCCCCTGCCACACACACACACACACACACACTTCATACTCTGGCATAGCATGTCTACATTCTCTCATGCAATCTCACTCACACACACACACACACACACACACACAACTTCATCTTCACCTTCCCATAAAACCTAGCAAGCAAAAATATTCAGCTAATACAGTTGCAGTGAAGCTACTCACTTTAAAGCGTGAGTTATTTTCAATAGCTTAAACCAAACGGAGCTTGCCCCAGATTGTCTGCAAAATGGCCTATGATTTCTGCTCCAGTTTATGTTTTCAGCTCATAAGTGACCCAAAAAGGGGAAATGAGACATTTCCATTAGCGAGGGCTGCCAAGAAAAAAATACAGGCTGCTCGGTCTTAACTGAGTTCAGGTAAACTAGCAAAAAAAAAAAAAAAAAAGTAGTAAAGTACATCCCAAATACTGTATGGGACATATTTAAAAAGAATATTCATCTGAAATTCAAATTTAACTGGGCAGCCTGCATTTTTAATATGCTAAATCTAACAACTCTACTAGTGACTTTAAAAAACAATTTTCAGAGGCATCAGGGAATGCTTCCTTACAACACCTGGAGGTTCATATCTGAGTCCACAAACTTCTCAGCCAGATCTTATGTCTGTTAATGTAGCTAGGTTTATTTCTGAGCAGCTCAGTAACATGCTTTAGGAAATGCTGCATATTATATAACATTTTCACTTCGTTAATGTCACAGATTTCCTTTCTAAAGCCACCTATCAATGTTTTCAGGGCACAGTACGGTGATGTTGGCTCAAAATCACTAGAAAAGCTAATATTCATAGAATTATTACTATGCCTAAATTGTTTTGGCTGCGTGTTTTAAATATTAACAATCTTTGAAAAATTTCCATTTTCAATTAAACCAGCAAGACTTACTGAGCAAAATAAGTAAATCTTTCATTTGGTATTTCTTTTCTTCATTAACCAAACACAGCAATAGGCACTGTCCTTACTGACAGAGTGGGAGAAACAGCCTGGCTGCGGAGGTGGAGCCTATGATGTAACTGCAGTAAGGTCTTTGTTGGGAAAGCTTTTCCTAAATGTGAAACATCTGTCCACCAAAGCTCTTCGGCTTCCCTCTGACTTGGCTGGCGAAGGAAGAGTTGCCTCTTTCATCATCTTGAACTGGTAGGCTTGAAATTTTGGCCAAGAAATGAATCCTGTTTCACCAAGAGTGATAACAGTGATGCTGCAATGGAAGTTAGGAACCCAGGCGGAAGGAAAGCTGCCTGAGACGTTCCCATCCTGAAAGTTTCCCACAATAACAGGCTCCCCTCCGGAGATACCTCCCTGCAAAAGCATGTGCCTTTGCAAAAATTTCAGCGAGGCTCACTTTAGAGAAAACTTCTGGGGAAAGAATGACTAAGTCTGCTATAACTACATGTTGTCAACGAAGATCATTGTTTAAGACATTTATCCAAACGTAAGCATACTACCTGCTTTTCATCACACTTGCAGGATGAGAACGGTTGTCAAGTGACCGACATACACACACACACTGCGGAGATGCAGAACAATGCCTGGATGTCTGCCCGGAATTGGTCTCTCCGAAGGACGGACCCAATTTACGGGACCAGTCTAAAGCTCAATGGGCTTCGCACTGTCTTCTTCCCGTGGGTGGGGGAAAGGGTGGAATTTGGAAAGCTCAAGACACTGGCTGGGGTTCCCAACTCCCTGAGCAGAGTAGATAAGGCTGAGAAGTACATTCATTAAACTTGATCTGAAGCAAGCAAGCCTTTGAGGTCGTTTTTGAAATATTCATAAGGTGTGATACCGGACTCGCCACTTAGAGGTTGAGCAGAAACCCTGTGCGTAGAAGTCAGTGGCCACACTCGGGGGGAGCCACTTGGAAAAACAGCGCACAGCCCCGCCACATGCCACTGCTCCACTCTCGACAGCTGGGTCAGCTGTGTTCCCCCACCTCCCGTTAAATTCCACCTGCCCAGGAAAGAGGCGCGCCGCGCCTGCAGTCTCCAGCCTCCCGGCCTCTGGCGGTGGCGCAGCGCGCCTGCCCCGGACCGCTCCTCCGCGGGAAGCGCAGAAGCCCCGCCGCCGGCGCGCGCACCACCCCGGGGCGCAAGGCCCGAGGGTCTCTCGGGACGGCGCCCGCCGCTCACCCCGCCAGGCCGCCCTTTGTCCCGACTGGCTATTTTGGCCTCCGCTTGGAAACCCTTCCCCGCAGCCCGCGGTCCGCGGTCGCTAGGCGACCTGCTCTAGGCAAGACGCTGCCAGCTTTCAGGGCTGCGCATTTTCGGGAAGGGGCAAGGACCGGTGCGGTGACCCCGCGGCGGTGCGCACCTCCACTCACGCCACCCTCGGCCTCCGCGCTCCGCATTTCTGTGGCGCCCGCGTCCTCGCCGCTGCGTCCTCGCCGCCGCCTCCCTCCCCGCCAGGCGCGCGCCAGCTCCGCGGCTCCCGGGCAGCACTCACCTGGGCGCGGACGGCGGCTCAGCGGCTCCCGGCACGCGGCAGCGCGGGCTCCATCTCTCCTCCCCCGGCGCTCGGGCTGCGCGCTCGGCAGCAGCGGTAGACGCGGTTCTAGGCCCGCGCTGGGCTGACGAGCGCCCGCGGCTGCCGCACTCGCTGCGGGGCGGGCGGGGCGGGATCCGGGTCGCGCGGGGAGCGGAGCGGGCGGGACGCGCCGGGGGCGGGCGGCGCGGGGCGGCGCGCGGCGGCGGCGGGAGGGCGAGCCGAGGCTCCCGGAGCGCCCGCGGGCGGCGCTGAGCATGCCCAGTCCGGGCCGGCGGCGCGGCGGGGGGGCGGGGGGGGGGAGCGGGTCCGGCCAGGCGCCCAGGCTACCGACAGGGTTAAATCTGCGGACCTGGCCGTAGCGGCCCGGGGCGGAGAGCTGGCTACACCGGGCCGGCTGGACTGACCCCGGGTGGACACCGTCCCCAGCCCTCCGAAGGCGCCCGGGACTGGAAGATGAGCCTGGAAGGACCTGTCATGGGATTTCTTTAGGGTCCAGGGCAAGGAGTGTGCCCCAAGAATTACCCAAGTGTCAAAGTTTGTGTTTCATTCAGCTTCGACCTCGCCACCTCGCTGACCAAGAGCGACACCCCTCCCCGCGATCCAGACACCCGGCCCTCACCTACTTTCCGGTTCCCAGGGACCTCCCGGGGCAGCCTTCCTCCTGACCTGGACTGCTCAGATCAAGTTGTCAAAGAGCCAGGTCTTTAATTAGGTGTAATTGTGGGATCGATCACGTCAGTCCTCTCGGGTCAGTATCTGCATTTCAACCAGGGCTTGAGAAACAGTGCCTCAGCCCCTGGGCTAATTATAATGGGATGAATTATACACGCTGTGATTGGTATGAGGCTCTTTGGGGAACAGCCTTTGCACACACACGCGAGGGGGGCTTCGACACCTGTGACTTCCTTTATGATGGTGTTTCGTGTTTGATGAACATCTTCATAGCTAAACAAACAAAAAGCTTCCTCTGTTAGAAGCTGCATAAGGTCAGGGAAGATGAGGGTCCGAATTTGACATTGATTTCAGTTTAATTTTCCTTCCCCAAGAGGTCACTCAGCCATTGTGCAGGTCTGTCTCCACATCTACGACGGAGTGTGATCATGTGTACCTCTCAGCTATCATGACAAAGAGTAGCCCTGGTAGCAAACACCTGTTACATAGTAGGTGTTTACTGAATTAAAGCTTCTGTGGGTTCCACCTCCACTATTCAGTTTTTAGGCCAGGTATGGTGGTTCACACCTGTAATCCCAGCTTTAGAGTTTGAGGCTAGCCTGGACGACATAGTTCAGAACCAACCTGAACTACAAAGTGAGACCCTGTCTCAACAAAACAAAACAAAACAAATAAACTCAACTATTTTGTTTTTATGGAAGGTTGGCTTAGTAATAATCCTTAACTGGTGGACATTTGTGTCTCTCTTTCATGTTAAATAACTTCAAAGCCATAATACTTCTGAGTTTTTACCATTATTTAAAGCATTAGCCAGATCGGCATGGTGGCACATGCCTGTAATTCCAGCACTTGGGAAACCGAGTAAGGCAGGAGGATCATTTGCAGATTGAAGCCAGCTGGACTACATAGTGAGTGAGACCCTGTCTTGAAACAAAAACAAAAAAAACACTATTTACTTAGTTTTCATCCTCCAGTTTCTTAATTTCACAACTAATTCCTTTGGAAAAAGCGAACTCGAGGCTTTGCATTGAGAGCGAGGAGTTTTTTCAGTATAGATTCATTAGAGGCAGCTTTTTCCATGCAAAAGAATTTCCCTCCACAGTCTTTTAAAAATAATTTAATTTGTGTGCACCCCCTTGTGGTCCTTGTTGCATGACTATTGTCTGAAGTAATCTATCCTTATATGAAAGGAGATTTACTTCTCATACTGTCCACTGTTTAAGGTGTCAACTTGCAAAAAATTAAACTTCTCAATACTACCAAACATACTTTGTTCTTTAATACCCGGATTGATGGCATTCTACTCTTTCCGCAACACCTTTCTCTTGCCATTCTAGTCCTTGAAGTCCTACTTCACTTCTCAAGCTGAAAGCAACCTTCTCTGAATACTTACCTCAATCTCCAAGGCAGAGTTAATTCTCTGCTGTCACAGTCCAAGTGCATACTGCTAGTAAAGCACTTACTACAGTCTACTACCATTGTTTAAGCAATGTAAACCTGTTTACTGAGCAACTATTTATGTGCAGATACTATCCTTTGTGTTGTAGGGAAAACAGCAAACAAGACAGGCAAGCTTCCAGCCCTTGTGGAATTTACAATCTAGTGAAAAAGGATATGCAATAAACACCTGAACCAGAATTAATCTCCAAAGACAGAGGTCAAATATTGTTTGTCTTTGTCTTACCCAGCAAACTGCTCCACAGGGTCTTGACTCATGTTTGCAGGAAACATTAATAAAAGTATTAAAGTTGGCCCTAGGCTGACTGAACTATGTGCATGTGGAGCGCTGGCAGCCAATAATTTTGGCTCCTCTTCCTTCATTCCTTCAGCTAAAACTGTCCTAATCTGGAATCACCCTACATACACACCTCCCACTTAATGTGATGAATGCCAGGCAGTGGGGGAGGGACAGTGAGTTTCATTTCAACAATAAATTACATCCTTTCTCTAACTTTAGGAAATAATGTTTCTCCAATTGTCAGAGTCAGCATGGAATCCCATATTTCCTGCCTCCTGAACAGCTTTTGTAGGATCTTGCACCACCTCCAGTCCTTCCCCATCTCACCACTTTGATTTCTACTTATGCTGATACTTATTCCCTGTTATATAACATCCTATTCCTTGGATCTGCATCCTGGCTGAATGACTTAGGCTTTTCTTTCTGATCCTCTTATTGTCTGAGTGTGAGGCAGACCCGGCAATATTTAGAACCAACTTTTCCAAAGAATATTTGCATGCATGTGTTCATAACAAACAGCATGTCTAATTTAATGTGAGCAACTCCAGGGCCAGGTCTCTCTCACACTTTTATTGTAGAACTTACCATATAAACAATATGTAATAGATTCTCAGTAGAAGTTTGTGGAATTGATGAATGTATATATGCAAATTCTCAACTCTATCTGCTTCCTCAGATCATAGGCTTTGTTTTGTTTTTTCTTAATTAGTCTTTCTGTTAACCCTACAATTGATTCACTAGGATTTTGGTCAATTTTACCCTTTCTTTCTGTGCTAATTTTCCTCCAGCCACAAATCAACATGTTCTTCTGCTTCTGGGTTCTTAATGATTTTTGAATAACAGATTGATGTGTAGTCAACAGAGAAGGTCATTGAAGAAACTGAGATCATGTGATATAGCATTTACAAAACATGAGAATCCCCAGACAAGTATGTTATATTCAAAGTTACAGCAGGAGGGATGAAAGGGTGGGAGAATAGCTTAGAGCTGTGAGCTCTCTCATCTGCTTAAGACTGCACATTGGCTCATTATGAGTGACACAGAGTTTGGATTGTTTCCAGATAGGTGGACATACTTCCTTCTTCAGGAGATCTCTTACTGAACATTATCCTTAGGAATTTACTTGAATAAAAATGTCTCCACCCAGATTCTTCTTTGTTTAGCAAGGATAGATTAAGCAATGGGCAAATAGGAATTTCCTTCCTGGATCATTTTGGGGTGGGTAGAAATCTTGGCCCATTTATTTGGTCTTAGTCTAGCTCACTTTTTTTTTTTTTTTTTTTGAGACAGAGTCTTGCTTTGTTGTTCAGACTGGCCCTGAACTCACTATGTAGCCCAGGCTAGCCTTAAACTCACAACAATCCTCCTGCCTATGTCTCCCAAGTGCTGGGATTACAGGCCTGAGCCAGGACACCCAGTATTGTGGTATGTGGAACTGATTGCTGGTGGGTGTGAGTCTCCATGCCCAGCATTGTTGTATCTGTGTACTAGGGATTGAACGTGGGACCTTACACTTGCCAGGCAGACGCTGGAACTACTGAGCTAAATCCCTGGCCCAGGAATACTCAGCCTACAGAATTCTGATTTCACATATACTCTTCATTAACATAATGGTTTATTTTCTCATGCTATGGCTTTAATCATAGCAAACCTGTCAGTAGATTTTACCATATTACTTTATATGTTCAAACAATGTGGATAGATACTGACAAATTTGAATAGGCTCCTCCTTTATTTAAGAGGATTCTGGTGAATGTTTAGTTCAGAATAGTAATAATATTAAGACCAAAATCTCATGCCAAATGATATTTTAAATAATGATGTGATCACATTAAGCTACTGAGAGGACACAACTTAAAGCAGTCTGTGATAACATAATTACCAGTGACTTATTCTAATATATATTGTGAGTTTGTGGGGTTATTTTATTACAAAATATTTTCTAATGAAAGATCTACAGTCACACCAGACATGAGCATTGTATCATTTGACTTAATCTTGAATGTTCTATTTATTTCACAATAAACATGGAATATAAAAGATTATTTGTGTCTTTGGAAGATAAGCATTTCATTTTTCAGAACAGAAGAAATTTGACTCTTCTAAACATCTAGATTTGGTTTCAATGAAACAATATTGAAAATTAAGTTATGTTATATTTATTTATGCTTTAAATTTCTCTTTTCCTCAGAGTCTTCCATGCTGTAGAAAGATAGAATAAAAAAAAGAAAGTAGGTTTTTTTCTAAGATATTTACATGAGGAGAAAATTTGATTTAGGCTTTTGTTTAAATGTCTATAAAGCTTTTTAAAATATGTTCACTTATTTAAATATAAGGCCACACTGTATGAACTACAAAAATTTTATATCAAAAGTAAAAAAGTAATAGTTGACACCGTAATTATTTTCATAAGACCAAAGCATCATAATTATCTCATTTTAAAAACTGTGAGTTGGTAATGTATTTTGAATAAGGAAGGGATAATGGACAGGTAAGGGCAGGTAAGTGGATAAATGAGTAGATTAAGACAAGAAAGAATGCAAATAACTAGCACATGGATAAAACTTTCATCTGGTCAAAATAATCTGATAAGATTTCAAATATTTTATTTCATTGTGTTTCAGACAACATCACTTTTCTTTTTTTTGGCTTATATGTCCCCATATACATGGAGATATTTCTACTGATTTAATACGCAAAGTAAAGAAAGACAAAGATTTCTGTGACATCTTGTCTCTTCCCCATTATTTTTGAGTCCTCTGTTCTGGGTAGCACTGGCAATCTGAAGATTAATGTGGAGCCTGTTCTCAAGAAACTGAGTCCAGAAAAAATATCACAGAAACTGACAAAATTAAGAAAAAGAGTATGTGGTAGGATAGAGATATGGACAATTTTCTGATAGGAGTCCATTGGAAAGAGTGTCTGTGATCAGTCTTCCATTACTATGTCTAGCAAATTCCTTTACATAATAAAATATTCTCCTTGGGTGTCGTAGAACATGGCTTTAGTCCCACCTACTGAGGAGGCTTTAATCTCTGAACTTATAATTAGTGGCCCTCAGCTCACTATGTAGCTCAGGCAAAAGCTTTATGAACAAAATTCTGAACACACAGGAAATATTACAAAAAATCAACAACTAAGATCACATCATATAAAAAACTTCTGCACAGCAAAAGAAACCACTAGCAGAATGAAGAAACAACCCATAGAATCATAAACACTTTTAGTAGTTATTACTTAGACAAAGAACTCATATTTAGGGGCTAAAATAAATCCACCAGAATCCCCCCAAATTTAAAGACAACCCCAAAATTGGCATCTGAAATAATAGATATTTTTCAGATGAAGAAGTACAAACAACATATAAGTATATGAAAAATGTTCATCATCCCTGGTCATTCATGAATCTCACTCCAGAAAGAATGACTGTTACCGAGAAACCAACCAATCACAAATGCAGGGGAGGCTGTGGGGGGGAATGGAACCCTTCTCCATCGTTCGTGAGATTGTAAACTGGTACAACCACTATGGAAATCAATGTGATTCCTCAAAAAACTAAAACTAGAGATTCCATTTGACACAGCTGTTCCCTTTCTAGGTATCTTTCTAAAAGAGTTAAAAGCATCATATTACAATGATAGTATTGCATACTCATATATATATGTGTGTGTGTATATATATATACATATATACGTATACGTATATACGTATATATACGTATATATGTATATATGTATATATATATATCTCAGTACAATTTATAATAGCTAAATCTTAGCTATCAAAATGCAATGTAAATGTAATATTTTCATTCAATGAAGCACTCCTCTGCCATAAAGAAAGATAAACTTGAATCATTTGTAGGAAAATAGATAAATCTTGAGACCATAGTCTTAAGTGAAATAAATTTGACACACAGGTATAAATATCTCATCATTTCTCTTATATGAGAAACCCAAAAGTATATAAGCAAAATGGGCATAGACACTGGGAAATAGGATGAACATGTTCAAATGGAAAGGGCACAGAAAGAGGGTGGACAAAAAGAAGGAAGGAAAAAAATGAGTATGAAAGGAAAAATGGAAAACAGCTTTTATAAATGGGGCGAGAAAGAAAAGTTGAAAGGAGGGGACAGGAATGGAGAAAAAGAATTAAGATATAATATGTACAGGTACAAATTCCCTCTAATGAGTGTGATCAATATGTATTGCAAATATGTACTAATAAAAATAAATTTAAAGCATTTGGTAAATAAAATAAATCAGGCTGGGCATGGTGGTGTATGCATGTAACCCTAGCACTCCAGAGGCTAAGGCAGGAAGATCTCTGAGCTTTTGAGACCATCCTGCACAACATAGTGAGTTGGAGGCCAGCTTGACCTACATAGTAAGACTGCCTCAAAACAAACAAAGAGCATGTCAGCTACTAGTTCAATGGCATGTAATGACCCTGTCCTCTTCCTCATATAGTGCAGGAGCATGGGTCATATAATAGCCTGTGGCTTTATATGTAATAGCGTCATGCCTCTTTTTTTTTTTTTTTTTTTTTTTGAGACAGGGTCTTGCATTATAGTTCAGGCTGGCCCTGAACTCACTATGTAGCCCAAGAAAGCCTCAAACTCGCAGTAATCCTCTTGTCTGATTGCTAGTGGGTGTGAGTCACCACACTGGGCATTGTTGTATGTATTTACCAGGGTTTGAACTCAAGACCTTGCATTTTGTAAGGCACATGCTGTAACCACTGAGCTAATTCCCTGGCTCCCTTAATAGCATCATGTATCTAAGGATATTAATCATAATACTGAGTAACCCTAAGTGATGTGCCTTTTAAAGTCTAATTTTCATCCCGTTGAAATTCCACAGAACAGTTCTTCTTAGACTACTTGTGCTTTCTTTTGTTACTGTAGAAAAGCATTTCTGTTATGGAGCCACATATAGTAATGTTGAGTATGAATTTATGATCATTATCTTTTTCTAATTGAATTCAACCAGCGTTTCTTGAGAGCTCACTATAAATAATGCACATTTCTAGGGAAGATTCCATACATTTTAGTCCTAAAAATTAGTTATAGTCTAAGGATAATGATATTAACTGAAGGTAATGATAATATGATAAATAATACCACTTACACATGTTCTTGCTCTGTGGCAGGTGTCCCCTGAAGGACTTTACATATCAGCTCAACTAAAATGCTATCAGGGACCTCATGTCTCTGACTTAACTGTTTTATGTAAACTTGGGAATAAAAGAGATGAGAAATTATCTTGATGTGCTGAGAAATAGTCTCCTTTTAAAATCTTTTTTATTTGCCAGATGATTTTCCTAGAGTCAGCACAGAAGGAACTGCTATAGACAAAAAGATTATCAACAGTTTTTAAAGGGAGAGAAGCAATAATGAAAACAGAGGGAAATTTGGAGGCCTAGAAGCCACTGTCGGGAGAACAAATGTCTTTTTTATTTATAAGACCTATTCTTGTATGAAGGTAAAACTTATGCTTTAGTTAAATAAAGTAGGATTCAATTGTGTTTCTTCATGCTCTGTTCTGCTCATATCTCTTAATCAAAGTTCTGAGTGAATTATTCTGAGTGGATTATTCGTATGTGAAAGTAGGCAGGTACCTTAAAATAAAAAATTGAGAGTAAAGCATAGAAGAGAAAAACAGAAATCACAACAGCAATGCCACTATTCCTTCAGCACACTGTAGAGTCAGCTTCTGGGAAGGAAGAGAGCTACAGAAATACTCAGAGACTTTTGTTATTATTCATGTTCTAAAACCAGAGAAACTTACTAAAACTGGGTTCTGTTATTGTCTCTACTTTACACACACATGAGAAATTGAAGGCAGAGAGAGGTCAAGATTACAATTCCAGTAATAATGGAGGAAGCAAGATTTCAGGCAGGCTGGCCAGGGAGTCTATATTTTAATGACACATGATGCTGTCTCTCAAGGCCATACTGGTTAATAATTATTTGGTGATAGGGAATGGAACATACACATTTTATTCTGCTCTTGTCTCTTACTAGATTCTTATTAGATTCTTACTAGATTCCTCTGCTTTCAGAGGAAAGCAGAAAGCCCCACACATGGATGAAAATGAAATGTATTTTAAGGAAGAGGCAAGAAAGGGTGAAAATAACCTTCACCAGGGGCCACACATGTACCTCCTTCCTGTCTTGTTCCTCTTGCTCTCTGTTTATCTGTTTCTTTTTCTTTCTTCATCCTGTCACAATAGAGAGTCTGAGGAGTCTCCACAAAAAAAAAGAGATGAGACTTCACCTTGGCATACTGAATAGGTTGGTTTTTTTTTTTTTTTTTTTTACTTTTTTGAGTCAGTGTCTGAACTTACTTTGTAGCCCGGGTGAGCCTTGAACTCACAGCAATCCTCCTGCCTCTGCCTCTTGTGTGCTGAGATTACAGATGTGAGCCACCAAGCCCAGCATTGTAGTATGTGGCATGGGGGAATCAAGGCTGGGACCTTGAGCTTGCAAGGCAAGCACCAGAACCACTGAGCTAAATCCCCAAACCCTAAATAGATTCTTGACTTTTGTCACAAAAAAAAGAATGTGTCACGGAGAGGCGTGGACAGATTTTGTAAGAGTTAAAGAAGTGCACAGAGAAACCAGTACTAATCTGTGAGGGAGAGGTGCACAGTGATCTAGGGGTGGGAATATAGATGTGTTCTTGGAGGGTGATGGTTGAGCTAAGATGTTTTGCCTAAAAATATTATTTTAGAATCTGTTTCTTCATTTTAAGTTCAGGTTGTTGCCCTTTACCTTAGCCACTGGGTTAGCTTAAGGGTTTATAGTACCTTTTAAAGATTTAGATG
>PVIR01042741.1:0-12096 GCA_004026965.1 Petromus typicus | reverse complement strand
CGCTTTGTGGTTCAGGCTGGCCCTGAGCTCAGCCTCAAACTCACATCACAATCCTCCTGCCTCTGCCTCCTGAGTGCTGGGATTACAGGCGTGAGCCACCACGCCCGGCACTGTGGATGTGGTACTGGTTGCTGCTGGGTGTGGGTCTCCACACCCAGTATTGTTATGTGGTTACCGGGGAATCGAACCCGGGTCCTTGAGCTTGCGAGACAGGCGCTGGAACCACTGAGCTAACTCCCCGGCCATAGGGCCATATTTTTGAGAAGCAGCAGAGGATCTACTTAGGAGGAACAAGTGAAAGTGAATGTCAGATTACACATGTTTGTTATGGGTCACATGGAGGTCTGTTGGGGAGCTGGAGCACTAGAGAGCCTTGAAAGGGTGCTTCTCATTGGTAGGGAGGGGTGGGCTTGAGCGGGAAGATTGGATGGGCTACAGGGAGGGAGTAACTTGGACTTGGGCGGCAGCAATGGAAATGGTTGCAAGTGGTTGTGCTTTGCCTAAGATTACAGGGGTGACAGAATTTGCTGATGGCATGTGACCTGACAGAAAAAGGTAATTTCAAAATTTTGGTCACAGCCGGAGATTTAGTTCGGTGATTCTGGCGCCTGACTAGCAAGCACAAGGTCCTGAGTTTGATCCTTAGTAACCACATACAACAATGCCGAACATGGTGACTTGCCTGGGCTACAAGGGAGCTCAGGGCCAGCCTGAACTATAAAAGCAAGACCTTGTCTCACACACACAAGTTTTGGTCAAAAAAAAAACCCCTGTAGAATTACCATTTACAGGAAAAAAACTGAGGAAGTGAATGTTTGAGGGGAAAGGTTGAGTTTGATTTTTGCACATACAGCATTGTCACACATTAGGCATGCAGGTAGATGTCAGCAGGATGTTCAATGTGAACCTGAAGTTTTCTCATTTTTAGCTTAGCAGGGCAAAGACTGCTAACAGGTGTGGCGGAGAGTTGTGGTTAAAATGGAGCCCTTTTTCCCTGTCTTTAACTACTCAATTCTGCAGGAAGGAGCTGGGGAAACCCTGTGCCATTCAACAGGGGATTTGGCATTTGCACCTCAGCAAAACACCAAGTCCCAGTTTGAGAGTGGCCAGTTGACTCTCACAGGGCAGGTTTGCATTTCTGTTGCTGGCTCAGCACTGAATTAACCTAACTGGGAACTTCAGAGGATGTGGAGAATCCTCACTTCTGCTGGTGGTTAAGCAATTGATGACCACCTGGTCTTTGGGAAGAAACACTACCCACGTGGCACATCCTCAGCACGATGGTGTTAACAAAGATCTGTTCAAGCCAGAGGCTGAAGGTCAAGTGCAGCCAAAAAGGAACTGGACCTCAGGCAACATTGCCAATGAGGGCCAATGGAGAAATCCACAAAGACTGAAGTCCTCAGGAACCTCAGTAAAAGGCTGTGGGCAAAAGCCAGCTGGCTGTCCTGCCTAAAGGAGGCTGGAAAATGACCCCCAACAGGAGACAACTTGTGTGTGGGATCCGGAAGGAAAACTGACAGGGTGAATCCTAGAAGGATCATCAAGTACTTGTCACTTCATGAAACAGCTGCAGACTTAAATCACCAACTTGTGTATTGGGTTGGTCTTTAAGCTTTTAGACTTGTAAGGCAAATAAAGAATAAGCCACCCCTCCCAAATTGTATAAAATGGCAGCTCTGGTGAATGCTTTGAAGAAGTTAATGAGGTATTGAGAAAGTATGACAGACCTAATAAAAGGAGGTTTCTCTGAAGACACTATCTGATTTGTAGGTGGATTTTTCTGTGGCATGGAAAAAGCGCAGTAGTAACCCTGCAATAAAAGGAACATGGGGAGAGTCATTGTATTGGCTAAGACTAGAGCAACCCAAAGAAAACGTTGAAGAAGGGAAAGATCCTCATGTAGGGCTGTGAGCCTTTCTGTGTGTTTGCTTCTTCTGTACATTAAAGAATGCTGAGAAATACCAACTATTGGACCAGGAGGAAAGGGTGCCATCTCACAGCAGTCCAGCTACTCTGGGGGAAATGAATTGGAGCAAGGCAATGAAAAGGGAAGTTCAGGGATTGGTGTGACCAAAAGGAAGATGTTAATGGTTTAGACTAGAGTATAGAAGCGAAGTCATAGGTTCCAGAGAGAGGAAGTAAGATCAGCAGGACTCTGAGGGTTGTACTGTTTGGGACAGCTGACCGAAGATAGCTATCCCTGAAGTGAATACTCCAAGAAGTTCCCCACCATCCCCGTCATGCATATGTCTTTAATGACTCAACGGGGAGACCGCTCACTGCTCATTTAAACGCTGCAGGGAGGAATGAAGAGCAGTGTTCCTAGCCTCGAAAGGGGTCAGAGGCCCTTTTCCTTTGAATTAGAAAGAAGGGGTCAAGTAAGGACCATTTGTGTCCCTTTTTAACAAATAGGGATTAACAAAAACAAAATGAGTTCCCTTACTTTTAGCAATTGAGGTATATTAATCTTGGATGGCAAAGGCTCTGCAGTAGCCAGACTGCAATATTACCTAGCTTTAGACCTACACTAGCCATTAGCCACATGTATTTGGCTATTGACAGTTTGAAATATAGCCAGTCCAAATTGAGATGTAAATGTAATACGTGTCCGATTTGTTTAAGCAGTATGAGAAATTGTGAGATTGAAATGAATTTCACTTATTTTTTACTTTTTTAATGTGGCCACTGGAAAAAACTAAATTATATATATGGTCAGAATTATATTTCTATCACACATTGATATTTCAGACAAAAATTCAAATTAGAGTTCCAAGATCATTGTATTTGAAACCATAGCGCACCTTGTAGATGGAACCCAACTGTCGGTTTGCTAAGCAAGCGGCCCAGTCAGACTCTGGAAACGGTAAACGCGGGCACTGTACCACCTGGCTGCCTCCCCAAGAACTACAAAGACCAGAGTGCACCGCGGGGCAGTGGATCAGAACCCGGAAGAAGTAGCTCTCTGTGACCTTACGTCCTCCGTGCTACCGAGGTTGACCTGCGTCTTCTGAGGAGCGTGATGTGAAGCCGAAGGGGGTGCGTCTGCAACTTGAGCATGTGGGTCTGGCGTCCGAGGTTTGAGGGGGCCCTAGGTGCCTCGAGTTTGGCTCTAGTGGGCCAGTTTTGTGTGGGAAGAAACGAGAACTGTCCTTCCCAGGCGTGTGTCACTTGGAAAGTGAGTGCGGCTCTCCGCCTGTATATGTCAGATGTAACCGCGTGAAGAGCTCTCGGGGCCGCGAGTCGCCTGACCCAGTGAGTCAGCCGCTCATTGTCCGCCCTTAGAGGCCGCCGGGCCTTCCCCGGTGACTCCCGTCCTGCGGAGTCCCACTTATTCGGGAGTACTTAGGAAGGGAACCAAAGGGAAGTCTTCTGGCCTTGGAACACTGCCAAAGCTTTCCTACTTAGTCAGCTGGCCTTTTAAAGAACAATTGGGTTTTTCATCTTGTCACTTATACAAGATGCAATATTAAGGATATACAAGTGCCTGTTTAACTGAGCTGTTTCATATTAAGGAGTTCTTCAAGACCTGGGAAGGAGGCTAAGCTTGGATTATACTGGACCCATAATATTAAAACATTCATTCATTTCAACAACTGTGTATGATCATTCAGAGTCAACTCTCTGAGTGACATGATGCGTTTGGGCTGCTTTGCCTTAAAGAATCATTTCTTCTAGTAAGTTTGGCCTGCCTTGGCTATTACAGTTTGTAATGTAGCCCTCCACTTTTATGTCAGGTTGATGACAACCTGTGTTGCCATTATAAAATAAACTTTCGTGATAGAACTCTGGAAGTGACTGGAGACCCTTCCAAAGGAAGGATTCTAGAATTTCCCATGTTCTTTACTCCTAGAGATACAAGACTGCTGGCGTTTAAAGTCACAATTTTTGTCATTTCATGCCAGATTTTTGTGTTAAAGCGTTATGTTTTGATTAACCATTACCATGGAAACAATAACAAACCTGTGCATTGCAGAGCAAAAGGGGTGATTGTAGAAACATCTTTCAGAAACTATATGCATTGGAGTTCAGTAAAACTTACCTTGTTTCTGCCTTATAAATATGGAGCTATGTCTCCCCACCATGTGATCTCATCTACTGTAATGTTTTTTATGATTGAATCCAAAAAAAGGGAGGGTTGGGCCGGGGAGTTAGCTCAGTGGTTCCGGCACCTGTCTCGCAAGCGCAAGGACCCGGGTTCAAGATTCCCCGGTAACCACATAACAATACTGGGTGTGGAGACCCACACCCAGCAGCAACCAGTACCACCTACCACAGTGCCGGGCGTGGTGGCTCACGCCTGTAATCTCAGCACTCAGGAGGCAGAGGCAGGAGGATTGTGATGTGAGTTTGAGGCTGAGCTCAGGGCCAGCTTGAACCACAAAGCGAGACCCTGTCTCCAAAAAACCTAAAAAAAAAAAAAAAAAAAAAAAAAAGAAGGGAGGGTTATTAGAACAAATACAAAAAGTTTAAAACATTAAAGTACTATAATACAAATACTTAAAGAAATGTTTTAACTATAATTCAATGTATTAAAAAAAAATGAAGTGAGGGTATATTCAGTAAGCCTTGCTGGAGCAGTGTGAGAAAGAATGTGAAGATTTCCTACAAAGTATACCTGGACTCTCTCAGTTCTGATCTCTGTAAATTTTCTTTGTTGTTTTGCTTTTGTTTCTGCTTTAGTTTGTTTTTTGAGATAGGATCTTGCTATGCAGTTCAGGTATTCTGTAATGACTTTTTATTCATGGCTTATATACCCATCAGAGCCCTTCTTTGTCCTACCATCACCACAGCCACTACCATGACCACATAGCTCCTGCAGATTACTCGGTACAGTCATCAGAATTTTTTTGTAATATTGATCACAGTTGACATTTATTGCTCAACATTATAGCAGTTACTTTGTGTATTGAGGATTACTGGAGTTGAACCCAGGATACTTGCACTGACCTACAGCCCCAGCCTTTTTATTTTGAGACAAGGTCTTACTAAGTTGCCCAGCCTGGCCTTGAACTTTCTTTCGATCGTCCTACCTCACTTTCCCACAATGCTGGGATTACAGATGTGTGGCACCACACCAACGTCTAGCAATTGTTTTTATAAATATTGATAGCCCCAGTAAGTTAGATTGCATTATCCCTATTTTACAGGAAACTGAAACACAGAAGTTAATCTGTGCAATACTGTATAATTTAATTTGTAACAAACCCAGAATTGGTATTCACAAGGGGCAACTCCAAAGCCCACATCCTTCAGCACAACTGTGAGGATAAAACTTAACTGGTAAAAAAAAAGCTTAACTGGTAAAAAATCTCTCAGTGGTGATATACTAGAGAAATGTGATTAACTCTAGTATAGAGGAGAGATAAGAAAGATGCATCCTTAAAAAGAGGATGGAAAAGAATATTTGTCCAGAAAGGTAAATCTTGTATGATGATGGTCTGTCATATAGTTTTGTGTAGTATTAGATTCAGATTCATTACATATGTGTTAGGCATCTGACATTAAAAACAAAAAGCTTGTGGGCCAGGGATTTAGCTCAGTGGTTCAGGCTCC
Organism: Petromus typicus; assembly: GCA_004026965.1. Classification (NCBI taxonomy): domain Eukaryota; kingdom Metazoa; phylum Chordata; class Mammalia; order Rodentia; family Petromuridae; genus Petromus; species Petromus typicus. The sequence goes on along the minus strand of PVIR01042741.1, from coordinate 6,540 downwards.
TGCCTTGCAAGTGCAAGGGCCTGGGTTCTATCCCGGTAACCACATACAACAATGCCGGGCATGGAGACCCACAGGGACCAGCAATCAGAACCACAAAGCACAGTGCCAGGCGTGGTGGCTCACATTTATTATCCCAGCACTTGGGAGGCAGAGGCAGGAGGACTGCTGTGAGTTCAAGGCCAAGTTCAGAGCCAGCCTGAACTAGGAAGAGTGAGATCCTGTTTCAACAAAAAAAAAAGCTTGAAGAAATAAAGTATTTCCAAAAAAGGTTTCTTCTGGGATTGGTAGGATTTGGAACTTCTTTTATCTTCATTACAGTGAAAAGAAGAACTAGGTATGGTGGTACATGCCTGTAATCCCACCAATCTGAGAAGTGAGGCAGGAAGAGTCTAATATGAGCCCACACTAGGCAATTTAGTAACTTAGCAAAATCTTGCCTCAAAAAATTAAGAAGGGTTAGGAATATAACTCAAATTGAAGGCCCTGGGTTTACCCACCCACCTACACACAACACACACACACACACACACACACACACACACACACACACACACACACAATGAAAAGAGGGCAGAGATGTAGGAAAAAATAAACAAGCCTTCCAGATGGTGACCCTTAGTCTGAATACAGTTGGACTGCATAGAAACATTGTTCAAGAACTGTTATGAGTGCTCGCAGCACATATACTAAAATTGGAATGATACAGAGATTATTAGCATGGTCCCAGCACAAGGATGACATGCAAATTCATGAAGCATTCCATAATTTAAAAAAAACAACTGTTGTGAGGCTGTAGTACTCTCTGCTGGGCCTCCTTCCTGTACTTCTGATGATTATGGCTTTCCATCAGGGTCTCTGTTCCTGCTCTGATCATGTGGACAGCAGATGAGATTGCTCAACTGTGCTATGAGCACTATAGGATCAGGCTGCCCAAGCAGGGGAAGCCCGAACCAACTCGAGAATGGACTTTATTGGCAGCCATAGTGAAGATCCAGTCTCTGGACGACAAGGGCTGTAACACATCTAAGTCAGTGCAAGGTGAGACCTTTTCTCTCCATTTCATAATTTCTCAGAGCTTTCCAGGGACTGTTGTGAGCATGGTATATGCTACAATGTTAGACGTGTTTCCCGTATCTCCACCAGGTGGCGCAGTACTGACAGACCACCCTGTTGTGACTGCAGGCCTGGTTGAGTCAGGCTGTGGGAATCCTGTAGAGAAGAAACCTGTAGACTTATTAAACCTGAGTGCTGGGGAACATTCAGCCCCTGAGAGCTCACTTAATGATTTGTTTTTTCCCCTCAGTGACAAAAGAAGTTGTCTCAATGGGAACAGGAACGAAATGCATAGGCCAGTCCAAAATGAGGAAGAGCGGTAAGCGTGGGTGGGAATCTAAGCAAAGAATTGTTTTGGCTTTTGTGTGTGTATGGTACTAGGGATCGAATTTGGGTCCTCGTACTTCACAAGGTACAAGCTAAATCCCCAGCCCCCTCTAAGGAAAGAATTGTACAAGAGCTTTGGAAGCCAGTGTCCTTGTCAGAGAAAAGGGGTCACACGGTTGGATGTGACAGACCTGTTGCTCCCATTGTAAGCTTGTGCTTGCTCACTTAAAGAATGGAAATCTACTACTGAAGTGAAATCCACAGGAACGTGCTGAGTGAACTAAAAGCCAGTGAGTTTTCATGCTCCAGTCACAGGTCCTCTGTGTTTTGCCATTCTGTGTTGTGTCTAAAAGGCTTCAGGGCTTTGCAGAAGGTAGAGGATATAGCTCAAGTGGTTTCTGACACCCAGAAAGTTATCTTGAATTAAAGGAGCTTTTGGCACCAACAAGAAATAGAAGCCCATTCAAAGTCTGGGGTTTTTACCTTTCCTCTTCCAGTTAGCAGATTCTTCTTTGAGTTTGCTTCCTGTATTTTCCTAGTCTTGCCTCCTCTGTAGAGTGGAGCTGTTCCAGGGTGGGCTGAATCAGATGGACATGTCTCATATCACAAGTATGATTTTTGGTTGTCACATCTAAGGCATGGGTGCTCCTGGCATCTCACAGATAATGCTAGGAGTAATGCTGAACATCCCACGTTGCACAGGTTAGACTCCCACAACAGAGAATTTCTGATATGAAGTGTTTACAGTGCTAGGTTGTGAAGCCCTGCTATTAATGCATTGCTGTTAATGATCTTGGTATCTTGTGCCAAAGCTCTCTGAGAGTAGCTGCACAGTCATACTGAGTACTGAGGTGCTGCTATATGCTGTTTCTAGGAATCAGGACCTCTTTGCATTCCATATTTCTTCACTTAGTGTCATTTCTTTGCACAGGAGACGTCCTCAATGATAGCCATGCTGAAGTCATAGCCAGAAGGAGTTTCCAAAGGTAAAACCAGAACTCCAGAGGATCTGATTCAGCAGGTCTGGGATAGGGTCCCAATATTTGCATTTGCAATAAGCTCTGAATAGAGATTGTATCAATGTGAACAACTGGACTAGTGGTACTCATTGAAACCTAAATGTCTGGGCCTACCCCAGAGATTCAGCAGATCCAGAGTAGAATCTGAGAAATTGCCTTTCTCTCTTTTCCTTCCTTCCTTCCTTCCTGCCTGCCTGCCTTCCTCTCTCTCTCTCTCTCTCTCTCTCTCCCTCCCTCTCTCCCTCTTTCTCTCTCTCTCTCCTTTCTCTCTTTCTTTTGTGGCATTGGGGATTAAACTCAGGACTTTGTGCTTGCCAAGCAGGTGGGGTGCCACTGAGCTACATCCCTGGCCCAGAAATTGCCTAACAGATTCTGAGGTGCTGATGATGCTCTTACACAGGCACCACACTTTAAGAATTTGAGTATTCTAATTCCTCATACCTACTAGTCTTCTTGGTCAACAGTTGCTCTCTTTTAGCAATCACTATACTACAGAAACTGGTTGTTTATTCCAATAATTTCTTACAATTCATAGGTACCTTTTCCATCAGCTCCAAATGGCAGCCACTCTGAAAGAGGATAGTATCTTTGTCCCAGGAACTCAAACAGGACAGTGGAAACTCAGACCAGGCCTGTTTTTTGTGTTTTTCTCCAGCCATACACCCTGTAAGTATATTCAAACCTGTGGGTTAGTGTTATATTGCCTTTCTTTATGTTTGTTTGTCCGGTTGTTTGGTTGGATGGTTGGTTTTTTGAGACAAGGTCTATGTAGTTCAGATGGTTTAGGCTGACCTCAAACTCATGGAGATCCTTCTGCCTCAGTTACCTAAGTTCTGGGAATACAGGCCTGTGGCCTCACACTTAGCTTTTAAGTTTTTCAATAGAGAAATTTTTAAAAAAAATCATTTGTGGGGCCAAGGGTGAAGCTCAGTGGTACAGCACCTTCCTAGCAAATGTGAGGCCCTGAGTTCCATCCCTGGTACTCCCCTCCCCCCAAAAAAGACATTTCTGTTGAAGTATAGTTATAGCTGGTGACAATGATTTTTAAATTCTTAATCACTTCTCTACCTCGGGGAGGGCAAGGAAGAAGTAGAGTGGTGTGGAGTCTCACTCATACTGTTAGTTCTCCGAATTAGACTAAGAAGTGTAAGACTTAAATCCTGACAAGAAAGCTAACAATGCGGCTTAGATGTCCAGAGTCCTACTATAGTGACTTGTCCTAAAATTCATTCATTCGTTGTAAAACTATTTTCTACTACCCAGACACAGTATCACATACTGAATATATAGCAATGAATAAGATTTAGTACATTGCTTACTCTGAAATAATCTTTTAGGGAATGTAGAGAATCATGATGAGTTAAGGTATATTTTGATGTGTTTTTAGAGGATATTCAAGAGCTGTGGTTTGTAAGGTTAGACCTAATCATTTCTGCCCTATGTTTTTCTTTTTTAAAAACTAAAATTAACTCCTATTTTTTATATGCAATGGCTCAGGAATTCCAGTAAAATTTTCTCACCCTAAAAACTTGGACATAACGGTATAATTGTCCTTAAGGATTAAGTGTTAAAAACTAACACCTATGAATAAAGAGGAGACAAATAATAAGTAGAGAAAAAGAGTAACTGTCAAGATTTGATGATAACTCAGATTGAAATTATTGTTATAGGGAATACAATGTTGGAAATGATTGGTTAAGAGTCAAAGGCCAGGCTGGGGATGTAGCTCAGTGTTAGAGCAGTGATTTAGCATTTATAAGGCCCTGTGTTCAGTCCCCATCACCACAAAATGAGAGGGATGAAGGGAGGGTCAAAGACCAGAAGAATGACAAACAGATAAGCTGGGGTCATCTGTGCTCTATTCATGGTACTAGCTGGGGATCCTACTACAAGGCCCAGAAGATGTTTCCTAGTCAGTACTTCTAAAACTGTACTATTGCAGGGCATAGTGGCTCACACTTGTAATCTTAGCATGCAGGAGGACTGCCGTGGGTTCAAGGCTGGCCTGAGCTACATAGTGAATTTAAGACCAGCCTGAACCAATGGCAAGATCCCAACTGAATAAAATAAAGTACAATAATGAAATGCTGTAATATACACATGGGTCACCTACAGATCTTGTTAAAATGCAGATACAGATTCATGATGCTTAGAGTGCGGCCTGAGGTTCTACCTTCCTTCCAACTCCTGGTAATGCCAGTGGTACTCATGAATGGACCTCTCTTTGCATAGCTAGGGCTTGGGTGATCCCAGAGTCACAGCCTGATAGCCTAATCAGACTACATAAGCATACAGCTTATGGATGTACAGTCTATGAGAGTCTAGAGCAAAACAAAAATGAAGATTGTGTAGTGAATTTTTAAAAAACCAATGTTGCCAGGTATGGTGTTGCACATCTGTAATCCTAGCATTCCAGAGGTTCAAGCAGGAAGATCCATTGGAGTTTGCCACCACCCAGGGCTACATAATGGGACCCTGTCTAAAACAACAAAACAAATTTCTTTCAATTTAACGACTATAAGAAACACTAGCCTGGTGGTGCACCACTATAATCTCAGCACTGTGTAAGGCTGAGGCAGGGTGTGATAAATTCACACCCAACCTGGGCAATTAAGTGAAACCTTGTTTTAATATAAAAAGAGGCTGGAGATGTAGCTCAATATGAAGGCCCTGGATTTAATCTCTAGTCCTGAAAAGAATGATTACTTTCTTTTCTTTTCTTTATTTTTTTATAATGGTGGTAATTGGCATTTTTAAACATCTTACTTGATAAGAAGTTGGCAGCCTGTTGATGTTAAAAACTGGAAATTGTGTGAAAATCTGTGAAATAAAAATCTGGAACCACTGATCTAACTTCCTCAAATTCTTAAATAACTTCCTCAAATTCTTAAAATGTGATGTCCCCTGGTGGTTTCCCTACAGGAAGAAAGCACGCTACCAAAGAATGTGACGCTCAGCTTCCGTGGCCTTTACGTGTTACTAATTAATCATGGGGTGCCTTCATTAGTCATTCAGACTCTTTCTGAGGAGTTTTATCAGCCTGAGTCAGCCTCCAAGTTCAGGCATTCAGTCAGGATTACATCTCTGAGCCTGCAGAGCGGGAGGTGGACCCCAGAGAGTTCTCCAAAGTCACTGTCATCTTGTGAGGTCTCCAAAAGCCAGCCAGCCAGGCTCCCTGGCAAGACTCCCACTCCTGCATCTTTTGCCATTCTCACTTGTGGTCTGTAAAGAGAACAGATGTATTATTTACACACTTTCAAAAAGCAGCACACATTAGCTTAGTGCTTGAAAAAATAGCACCCTCCTCAAGGGAGAGCTGTGCTTTTCCTTGACCTCTGGTTTTCTTGGTTTCCCAGTGAGCAGAGTAGATGAGAAATCTCTAAACCAGCTTGGGAAAACACTGGGAGTTTTGAGATTTGGCCTAGTTTGTGTAACTCACTGTAGAATCTATTTACTGTGGGAATATGCACCATAAAAACTTCCAAGGTGGGGACATTTTGAGCAATGTGTGCCAAATTTTTGTATCCATGGCTCTATCACCTGCTTTTGTTTTCTGGGTATTTAATAGGACAGCAGCCCACAAAATGTGTGGGGGAAACCTCATTCTAAACCAGTGCTTCCCAGGGGACATTTAGCAACCTCAGGAAACACCATTGGTTGTCAGGGTTGGGGCTGGTGGTATCCAGTGGGCAGTAGCAGTGTTGCTAAGTACCCTCTACTTTATAAGACATTAGGATAATATAGCAAAGAATATTTGTCGAGAAATACCTTAGTGTGGAGATTGACAATACTGAGGCTAAACCAGTATTTCAAAAACTTTATTCTAATAAAAATTACCTGAGATCTTTGTTTAAATTTTTTTTTTTTTGGTAGTCAGGCATGGTGGCACATGCCAGCCTTTCTTTAATTGTAGTGTGTTTTTTTGCTTTTTCAATCTAAGCTTTATGATTTGTTTCACTTAACATGATCCAAGATGCATCCATTTTTCTATAAATGACTCAGGTTTTTCTTTCTTTTTTTTTTAGATGGGGTCTCACTTTGTATTTCAAGCTGACCCTAAACTCACCATGTAGCCTAGGCTAGCTTTGAATTCATGGCCATCCTCCTGCCTCTGCCTCTTTTTTTTTTTTTTTTTTTTTTT
>PVIR01042740.1:0-12095 GCA_004026965.1 Petromus typicus | reverse complement strand
AACAAACTTGGTGGAAGTGTTAGGGCAGTAGCAATAGATGGTTTGGAAATCTGCAACTGCTGCTTTGTTGTCTACGAAGGATCAAATTCACTGATTCTAGAATGCTACCCAACACAGTTCTACTACCAATAAACACAAAAACTATGTATTCAACCTTCTTCAGCCCTTGACATCAGCCTACAGATATAAATGCAGATCCGTGAGTTAAACTGTATCCCTGCACTCATGAGATACTGCACAGCAGATGCTTCTGTTCATTTTCCAGCTTCTGACCCCACTGATGTGGCACAGTAGTGTCACCAGCCTTACCAAGTTTTAGGATCAGGGCTTTAGCAGAAACTTAAACTAGTGGCCCGGCTCAGTGATAGCAAACCTTTTAGAAATTTCAGTGGTAACAAACAGCCTGCTGTGGCCCATGTGCCGTAGGTTCACCACCACTGGCTAGCTCTACACAAAAGCTGTCATGTGTTAGTTTGGATCTGCAATGGCTCTCAAGGCTCATGTGTTGAGGGCTTGGTCCCCAGCTGGTGGTGCTATTGGGAGGCAGTGAGAGCTTGAAGAGACAGGCTCTCAGTGAAAGAGCTCACTTCTCAGTGAAAGAGGCAGACTTCTCCCTCCCTCCTCCTCTGCTTCCTGGCCACCATGAGGTCAACATCTTTCCTCTACCAAACTCAAGTAAAGCCTTTCTTTGTTTACATTGATTTCCTCAGGTATTTTGTCACACCAAGGGGAAGCTGATTAACACAGCACGGTACCCTTTCTTGCACCAAGATGAGCGTCCATTCTGTCTCTGAGGCCTTCCATTGTCTTCTGGAAGGCAGACAAAAGATATCCTTGCATATGGATTCCTTTTCCCAACTGTCTTAAATCTGGAATAGCTATAAGGAAATAGGCAAATGGATCCTAAAACAGTAATGTGAAGAGTCTGACCTAGAAATTTCCATATGTGGCTGAGGATGTAGCTACGGGGTAGAGTGCTTGTCTAGCATATGCAAGGCTCTAGGTTTGATCCTAAGCACTGAAAAAGTAATAAAAATTAATAATACTAATAATGGTAAAAATTGCCATATGGTCACCAAGGTTTTCACTTGGAAAGTAAGAGAAAGAATGCTGAATCATTCTGCTCCCAAGAGACAAACTACAGCACAATCTCATTTCCCAGCTTGGACTCATTCCATTTGTCTTCCTATCTGTTCCTGAGTTTGTGACTACTTTCTGGAACCAGTTCATGATTCTGACCTGGAGTAGTCAAATAATTTAATTTTCTCTCTACTAAATCTGTCCTCATTTAATGGCTCATCACAAAAATATTTACATATTCAATCAAGATCTCCCAAACACAGAGGCTAATTACAATAAAAGACTTCAAATGAGCCGTTAGGGCATTTCACTCAGCCTTCAACAAACATTAAATGAAGGTCTGTGAAGCAGTTATAGATCAGACATCGGAGGAATCCCCAATTATTCAAGAACAGAAGGTATAAAAACCTTGTAAATTGATGTTATTTTTAAAAAATATGACGAATGCTATTCTAAAAGGTATAGATAATGTTATTTGATAGCAGTTGGAAGAGAGTGACTACTTAGGGACAGAGTTCAAGAAAAACTACAGAGATGAGTGATTTCTGCTAAATTTGAAGGATGAATAAAAATTCACCATGTGCAAGAGAATGGGCATCTCCACTAAAGGGATTTTAGTGCAAGGTCAGGAGTCAAAGAGTTACATGGTGAAGTCGGTCCAGGCTGATGCATGAGATGGAACAGATGGGCTGAGAAAGGAAGTGTTCAGACCGCAGCTCCTGAGGGCTGAGTCCAACTCCATCTAGCACGATGTACTAGTGACCCTTGTTGGAGTTTGTAGGATAGTTAATATGTAAAAAGAACCTAGACCTATGACTGAGAGAGTACAATATAGATTTTGTTTTGACTATTATTACGTGGCTTTTGATTAATTCGCCATCTTATCTTCAGAGTTGAGAATAATTAATACATGTCTTAATACATACCTATTGAATGAAGAATTTGCAATTTCTAAAAGGAAATAGAGATAGATATGACTTCCATAACATTACACACAATAGAAAGTGAGTGAAAAGAGGATGTATTCTACAGAACTGTTTCAGTCTCCTGAGAGTCATTCCTTCTGCCCCGAGAGACTCCCCCACCCAAATGTATGTTGGGGAGAGTCGGTTACCGAATTAAAAATAGTCATGAAACCTGGTATGTACATAGCATTTTTATTTTCCAGTACCAGCGATCAATCTTAGGACCTTCCTCTTGCCAGGTAGGTACAGTGCCACTAAGCTATATCCCCAGCATGTGGACAGCATTTTCAGCTTAAATACTGTCTAGTTTAAAATACTTGCAGTGCTTATATTTGAAACTTTTATTCTTTTGTCTGAAGAATTCTGTTTCTAGATATTCAAATTCAAATCCCTGGACAAATGAATTTAAGCAGTTGGCTAAGGTTACTGCCCACCTGTACCTTCCCCAAACCAACTTCTTTATTATAACCCTATATTAATCTACAGAACAATGAAAAGGAACAAAAGCACAAAAGCTTTGTAAAGGTGGTACTTAATTTCCTAAACTAAAAAATTTCTTTGCAAAGTTAGTGTCTTACTTCAATTTAATTCAACTCAGTTCAATTCCACATCTACTGAGAAATTACCAATTGCAGACATCTAAATCATATTCAATCCCTCTCCGTGGATGGGAAGCCCAGATCCATGTGTGGGTGCTTTGTTTTGCAATGGTGAGGACTGACCTCAAGGCTACAAAACAAGGCTTTTTTTTTTTTAAGACAAGGTCTCACTTTGTAGTTTAGGGTGGTTCTGAACTCAGCCTTGAACTGACAGCAATCCTCCTACCTCTGCCTCCCAAGTGCTGGGATTATAGGCGTGAGCCACCATGCCCATCATTGTGGTATGTGGTACTGACTGCTGGTAGGCGTGAGTCACCACACCTGGCATTGTTGTATGTGGTTAACTGGGATGAACCCGGGCCCTTGAACTTGCAAGGCAGGCACACAACCACTGAGCTAAATCCCCAGCCCCAAGATCAGGCTTTTAAACTACTGGGATTATTAATTTTGACTGTTAGCTTGATTGCCTTGAGAGACACCATAATAAAGGATAATTCTGAGTGTGACTAGGTGGATTGTGGAAACACAATTTTAAGAACTCATTCTCTGGCTCTTCCCTGGTCCTCCGCTTCCTTGGCGTCCTGAGCTAAGCAGCTTTGCTCTGTCATGTCCCTCCACCATGATGTTTTTACCTTGGCGCCAGCCAATCATGGATTGAAAACTCTGAAATTAGAAGCCAAAATAAACATTTCTTCCTTTAAGGAAATGTGTATGTTGGGTATTTTGTCCCAGCAATGGAAAGCTGACAGTGTAACTATTAAACAGCTGGATGACACTGTGGATGTTACTTCATCTCTTGGAAACTGAAGATTTTTACAAAATGAATGAATTAGAATGGATCATCTCAAAATCCTTCCCAGGGCTCATGTTCCATAATTCTCAAAGGGAAAACAACATCAATTTCATTATAAACCTACATTTCTATATTAGAAAACCTGTGAGTTTTTGCTGGGGAATAATGGCGTTGCACAGTGTTTAGGGTATTCTATAGTGATTACAGAGAAGACTAGGAAATGGAGCTCATCTCTTCATTTGAAAATATTTATTGAGTGGGAAGTGATGACCTCATAGTTCTGTCTTAGGAGCTGTGATTTGTGCATTGCTAGCTGATGATTAATAAACATTCAAGACTGTATCAAAAGTACCTATCATTAATTTTCTTGGTCAGCTGGCCAATGAAATATCTTTGTAGACTTTCTTGTTAAAAATAAAGAATTCCTGATGTGTGGATAACACTTGAATTTCATTATATTTTAAGATACTTAACAAAAGGGTTTAAATGTTTTCTGCAGCACTAGAATTTAATTTTCACTTTTTCAAAGACTGATTCTTCAATATGAAGTTGTTTTTTGTTTTTTTGGTTTTTTTAGTTTTTTTGTGACAGGGTCTTGCTTTGTGGTTCAGGCTGGCCCTGAGCTCAGCCTCCAACTCACATCACAGCAATCCTCCTGCCTCTGCTTCCCAAGTGATGGGATTACAGGCGTGAGCCAGCACGCCTGTCACTGTGGTTTGTGGTACTGGTCACTGCTGGGCGTGAGTCTCCACGCCCAGTATTGTATGTGGTTACTGGGGATAGAACCCGGGTCCTTGCACTTGCAAGACAGGCGCCGGAACCACTGAGCATCCCTGGCCCTTCAATATGAAGTTTTAACAGAGCGCATCTTCCTACTTTGACAGAATTTGTGATGAGTCTGCAAAATATATACGATGTGAAATTCTCCAAACAAGCATTTTTTTTTTTAGGTTTTTGGAGACAGGGTCTCGCTTTGTGGTTCAGGCTGGCCCTGAGCTCAGCCTCAAACTCACATCACAATCCTCCTGCCTCTGCCTCCCGAGCGCTGGGATTACAGGCATGAGCCACCACGCCCAGCACTGTGGTATGTGGTACTGGTTGCTGCTGGGTGTGGGTCTCCACACCCAGTATTGTTATGTGGTTACCGGGGGAATCGAACCCGGGTCCCTGCGCTTGCAAGACAGGCGCAGGAACCACTGAGCTAACTCCCCGGCCCAAGCATCTTTAAAGTTGTAAAAAATAAACAAACTCATCCTTGGGGGTGGAAAGATGTAACCTAGATCAGCAAACTATAAGATTATCCTATATATTAAATACAGCAGGGAAACAGAATTTTCAAGCTGGAGGAACCCCAGCCCTTAGTTTCATAAAGGAGAAACTTGAACTTCAAAGAGAAAGTGATGTGCCCAAACTGAAAATACTTGTGAACAGCAAAACTGTCATAAGAATCCAGGTCTGAAAGGTTTTTGTTCAGGAATCTAGCTCTGCATTCAAACTGTGAGAGTTTTAGCAAATTAAGGATATAAAGTACATACCTCTTACGTTTGAAAGACACTGCTTTAGATTAAACATAAGGCACCAGATGTTTGCGGTACATTTCTCCAACAGGATACACAATTTGACATCACACATGGCTTAGATAAACATCTGGATCTATAATCTACCACACATGTATTCCACTTAGAGATAGGTCAACTTCACAAGCTCCCGTGTAAGTAGCCTGTTCAGAATTTGGAATTCCTTTCCTTGTCAAAGAACAGTACTGTAAGTGCCTATTTAAACAGATGTGGCTTAGACAGTGGAGACAGTGTTCCAACGAGCACCCTGAACTGGGATGGACTGGACACACTGAGTCCTGGACTCCCTGAAGGCTCCTGCAGAATACTGGAGACAAATAGCAAGACACTGAGTGGGAGCTTTCTAAGTCACGGCTTCCTAAATCAGAGAGGGCTTGCACTGAGGATAATTCAGAATATCTGAAAACATACTTAACCTTTTGAGGTCAGGGTCACAGATGATAATCATGTCTTACCCCCCAAAAACCTCTTGGATACAGCAGTGGAGTGATCAGTGAGGTCAGAACAGTGTGTACTTGAAACCTTAGCTTTTTCTGGAATTAGAATGCAACACTTTTAAGGAGGATGAGAGCGGAAACCTATCAAAGATCTCGCACTTTGTACTACACAGTAATTCCCATCTCTTTCATATTTCTCTCATATGTAGGTTTCAAGTTTGGAAAAATATTCATTGTAGAGCATTGCTGATGCATACACGCTGCTAGAAAAGTTTGCAAAACAGCCATGCTAATAATATTCTGTACATTTAATGTGGGTTTCTTAAATGTCGGAGTCTAAACTGACGGGCTATCCATAAGAGAATTTGCAGATCTGGTGTCTGGAGCTTCATCTTCCTTGGACACCCGGTGGGTTTCACACAACACAAAGTCCCCTAAGTAAATTAATATACCACATCCTTCAATCCTGGCCTCAGGGTGGACGGTAGTGATTAAAAGCGGCTATCAGGTGAGGGGCTTCCCTAACCTCAGATGAAGAGCGGCTGGCCAGCTGGCTCGCGGAGCCCGAAGGAGACTCGGTCGGGGAGGCCCTGGGAGAGCCCGGCGCGCCTCCCCGCCCTCCCAGGGCCCGCCTCGCTCACCGAGGTGGCCTCCGATGACGGTGACGGCGAGCTGGTCCATGAACACCGCCCGGAAGCGCACGTCCTGCTCGGAGCAGCGCTGCCGGAGGGCGCGCAGAATCTGCACCTGCGGGTAATCCTCGCTGAGGCGCCGGTCCGTTAGGAACCAGATCTGGGAGCACATGGCGGCCGCGGCGGCGCGCCCTGCGCGGTGCGGACCCTCGGCGCCCCGGGCCGCTCTCTCCGCAGGGCCGCCGTCCGGGGCGCGCGCCGCGACTCCGCTCCGCTCCCGCCAGTGCGCCAGGCGCCTCTGCAGCCCTGACCCAGCGCTCGGCCCGGCCGCTCCGCGCCGCCGCCGGCCGCGCAGCCAATCAGCGGCTGCGGTGGGCGCGGGCCGGCCGCGCGGCAGGCTGCGGAGGTGCCCGCGGGCGGCGCCCGGGAGGGCGGGGGCCGGGCCTGCGGCGGGGCGCGGGCGCGGGCGGCGGGGCCGGGCGGAGCCCCCGGCCGAGGTGAGCTCCGGGGCCGCAGCCTTGGCCCAGCTGGACCGCGCGGCTGGCAAGAGGGCAGGAGGGGCCTGGGCGGCGGCCCGGTGCGACTGAGAGGGTGCTGGGGCCGGGCTGGCGATGTGCCTCAAAGGCGTCCGGAGCAGTCAGGGCTGGAGGCACTGGCGGCTGCCCGTAGAGCCCCGGAGAGGACGTGGGACCTCACTGGAGACTCCGAGGCCTGGCGAAGGTCACTGGCCACGGCCCCTAGTTGGGCCCTTAGGAGAGAGAACGGTTTCGCGCTCAAATTATGGTCTAAAAGCAGGGATGGGGGGTGGGGTGGGGGTGGGAGGTCGGGGAAATTGAGTGTTAGACTCTGGTTCAGAAGGTGCATTTTTCAGGATATCAAATGGACACCTCATTGCACCAGCCCTGGGCCCTCACGACCTCTGTGCCACAAAAACAAATTTAAGACCCCTTTTCTTCAACAGGACCACTGGCTTGTCGCTCTCACTCCAGTCTCATTTCTCCGAGCTGCACAACTGAATCATCTTCAGCATCCTCCTTGGAAGTTCCAGCCAGTCACAAATCCTGCCTCCAGACAAGTGCATTTGAAGCCAACTTTTCCTTTCTACATAATTGTAGGACTGAAACTAGCCGTCTTTAAAAACTGCATTTTCACTTCCAACTCATTAAAATCAATCTCTCTCTCTCTATCTCTCTCTTTCTCTCTCTAAAAGGAAAACATGAGTAATGTCATAATTTCAAGGTAAGCCGGGCAGTAAGAACTGAAGAGATAAGATGTGTCAGGGAAGGTATAACATGTAAATGTATACAGGGTAAACATGAAGATGTTTGCCCTTAAAAATGGGCCTTTGGAAAAGTTCTCTACAAATAACATTTCAAAAATTAACTTTTCCGGAGCAATCTTGTGTTTTACAAAACACAGCTTCTTTGCAGCAGTCCCTGTGTGTATTTTTTCAAAGAGTGACCTAGTGCCTCATAGGTGAGTACACTGCATTCTAACCACAAATCTACTTGGACGGTAGAGGCTCAGTCTGCGCTTGACTGTTTCCTCCGCGTTCCATTCTTTTTGTTTACTCTCATGTTTCCTACAAGACTTCCACAGAATCACCCACAGGCTATTTTTGGACCTCGAAAACAGTACTCCAAAATAGGATGTTTTGACAGACTGAGTCCTTGGAAGGCAGGCCTCAGATGCAGCCTCCGACATTCTGCTTCCCTTCTTTATCCTGTCTCCTGTTATGCCCAGCTGTTACTCCCCTAGCTGGGCTGTGGAACCAGAATCCATCTTCTCTAAGGCAGGTTATAGAGACTAGAACTCCTCTTTCCTAAAGCCAGTTTTAAAGCCTAGAAATATCGCTCTAACGTTTTCCTCCTTCCTGTGTAGGAGATGGTCTTGAGGAAATTATCTGTTCTGTTTTTCTGATAACCGCTCTTATGACCCTCATTGCAAAAGAGGTCCTGTGCCATACCTGTTTGAAAAGAATGCTACACACAGAAGGTCCAAGAAGCATCTGAACCTGCCTTGTTGGGTTTCCAGTGTCAATTTGACATAAGTGACAACATAAAATCATGGCTGTGCTTCTAAGGAAATAAGAAAATTGTTTATTCCGAGCCAAATAGTAGTGACCGTGGCCCTAGAACATGGATTCAAATGACATGTTCCACCATGAAAGAGGTTAAATGAACTTTTACAGCCCACAGAACAAAGAGAGTTGTAAATTGATATATTCAATAAGTACATGGATTGGGCGTGAGATGGGCAAGAAGCTTCTATAAATTTCAGATGCTGTTTTATAGCATTCTTAACTTTAGGCTTGATGGAGGCTACAGGTCCTAAGCTTAGCAGTGTATTCAAAGAGTTTTGCCAGATACAGAGGTTACAAATAAATGGCTGTGGAAAAGAACTAAGCCCGAGAAAATTTTGACTTCAACCTATAGCATTCTTTCTCCCACAACCATAAGGTTCTACCCAGCCGAGGTTAAGCAGTCTACAGGATCTTAGTATAGTTGTTACTTATTTAAAGACCTTCAGTTCACATACTCCTTTTGTCCATATAATACAAGGTGATGAGAGTCATACTTTGTTGGAATGATAATTTACTAGAAGATGTACATGAGTTACTAAATTTAGAAGTTGCTTATACTCCATTGTCAAAGCTATCTGCACTAGACTGGAATGTTTAAGTCCTATGTAAATGGATGCCAACTTCTTCAAGATTTGGGCTGGAGGAGAGGAGTCTGTGAGGATCCAGATGTTGTAACTACAACATTCCTAACTATCTTTGCTCCTCTCATGACACAATTTTGGTCACTTTTCTGATCCCCTTTCCTAGGATCTATCCATCCATAAGGACCCAATACAGAAGCGTATCCATTTAGGAAATGACTACTCTTATATGACTATTCAACTCCCACAAGAATAGAAGTATCTTTCCTGGGTTTAGGATTATTTTGTAAGATAAGTTGTGCTGTGGTTTGGCCAAGTCTCCTCCAAAGACCTTGGGTGAAGGGTAAGGTTGTTAATCTATGGCACTATTGAGAAGTGGGGGAAACCTTTAAGAGGTGAAACTTAATGGGAAGATGCAGGAGACCAGCTTAGAACTGTGCTGGGCAGACTATAAAATACTGAGGTGTCTTATGACTTAGCTATTGAGTAAACTGTGAGTCTGTCCTTGGCCTGTGTGACTTGATGAGCCTTTGGCTAGCCCTCAGGCATAGAGCACCCTATGCCAGTGGTCACTATGGAGCCCCTAGTGGTCAGGGATATTGTGGTACCTCTCATAGCAAAGTGACACTGCATTTAAAGACTTTATGACTCTTGTGCAGCTCTTCTCCCAGAGCATATGTTAGCTAAAGAAAACACAGGTCGCTTATTAATCACCACATGTCTTTCCCAGAATGCATTGCTCCTTTTGTAAAAGCTTGGCTCTCATCCGTGCCTTAGCCCCTACTCTTTGCCACATTTGCCTCTATGCCCCCTGCTATGTTTTATAATCAATAAACCCTCACAAATCCACAGCCCCATGGTCTTAGCTTTACAGAGCTTAGGTCATTCTGGGCCCTATAAAAGCAATCCTTGTCCTCGTCTGTCTTTCATCTTTTCTGTACTTTGAATTGGTGGTCAGGCAGATCCTGGCTGTGGGGATGCATTCTTTTCTTTTGCTCCCTCTGCCATGAGCTCCCACCCTGACATATAGCCTCAGCACAGGCTCAAAAGCAACGGCTAACCAACCATGGACTGAAACCTTCAGAACAGCTGACTAAGCTTTTCTACTTAGAATTTGGTTATCTCAGGTATTTTGTTATAATAAGGCAAAGCAGACCAACATATTTCTTCACATAATTTCTCCATGGATGACTCCTCAGTTAATGTTTAAATCTGTCCCCTGAGCAATATGAAAGGATTCCATTCTGCCATCATGTCAGTGTCTGTAAAGCTAAGCTCATTCTTTCCCCTTCCATTTCAGATTCAGTTGTCTTAGGAAAATGTATCATACCATATAACAAGAAGATTGGGGATTGAGCAGCTCTAAGGTTAGTTCATGTAAGAGCTCAGTAGCATTATCAAGAACCTAGATTTTTCACCAGGTAAGGTAGTGCGTGTATGTGGTACGAGCTACTTGAGAGGCTGGGACAGGAGGATCACAGTATGAGGTCAACAAGGGCAACTTTGTGAGATCCTGTCTGAAAAGAAATAATTAGGGCTGGAGGTGGAGCTCAGCAGTAGAACACTTGTCGGGCATGCATGACATCTATGTTCAACACTCTGTACCACAAACAAACAGAAGCAAATCTTGCTACCTTTTCATTCTAATGTCTTTATACATCATAATACAAAATGATTGCTGAAATGCCAGCTGACATATTCACCTGTAGAACTAGAGACTCTCTTTTTCCCATATGCTTCTTTCTATCAGCAAGAAAAACCTTCAGAAGCTCTGAAGTAAACTTCCCACAGTCTTACACAATCACTGTCACTAGTGTTGATGTAAAATTACAACTCCGCTCTGAAGGAAATATGAAATTTCTTTTTTTAGTTTTTTGAGACAGGGTCTCACTTTGTAGTTCAGGCTGGTCCTGAACTCATCCTCAAACTTGAGTAATCCTGCCTCTGCCTCCCAAGTGCTGGGATTACAGGCATGAGCCAGCATGCCTGACACTATGCTATGTGGTACTGATTACTGGTGGATGTGAATAACCATCCCTGACATTGTTGTATGTGGTTACTGGAGCCTTGCACTTGCAAGGGTGGTGCTAGAACCACTGAGCTAAATCCCTGGCCCGAAAATTGTGTTGCCCATGGCCCAAGAACACAGGCTTAAATTAGCTTAACAGACATGTTACGTATGGAAGAGGCTACATGAACTTTTATAGCTACAAAGAAGGTCATAAATCAATACAT
Organism: Petromus typicus; assembly: GCA_004026965.1. Lineage (NCBI taxonomy): Eukaryota > Metazoa > Chordata > Mammalia > Rodentia > Petromuridae > Petromus > Petromus typicus. Next base: position 1,113 of record PVIR01042740.1, on the reverse strand, counting down.
TTAATAAAAATGTTGGTTGGGGCAGAAGGTAGGCAGGCTATGGCAAAACAGGGAAATCAGTTTTATAGGTTTCAACTGTTATTTTGTAATGTGCTCAGTGATAGGGTTCATGGAAGTTAAACATCTACCGAACGTAGTCCTGTATCCCTGTTGATTTACCTAATGATCACAAGAGTTTTAGGTCAGATATAGTGGGTAAAAGTAAATGGCTACTTTTCTAAAAGGCTTAAGATAGCCTAAGATAATTTTGGTTCTCTACAAGCAATATTTCATTTCTCCACAGTCACAAAGTTCTGTGCTGAGAGTAGTCTTCAGTCTTTAGACAGACTCGGCTTCTTCTGAGAACTTCAGCTTCATAGCAGCGAGAATAAGAAACCATCATGAATGGCTTAACTTTCTTAAAATTCACCTGTGTGAGCAGAAACGGGACTTCCCTCCCTAAGCAGAAAGAGGTGGGTGGATACCAGAAGAACATGGGAAAGAATTTATTCTAGACAGACTAGACATGAGGAAAGTAAACGGTGCTTGATACAGATGACAATGTGGTAAATATAGAAGATAAGGTAGGTTCAGCTATGGTAACAAGTGGTTCCCGAGCTGGCTGACACAAGGAAGTTGGTTGGTTTTTGTTTTGTTTTTTTCTCAGAATAGCATATGTGTCAGTGGCAGGACAGCCTGTCTATCCTTAGGTTGTCTTCACCCCCGAGGCCCCAGGCTGATTAGTAATCTGTATTTGGAACAATGTTGACTTCTCCTGGCAGAAGAAAAGTGATCCTAGTAAACCACATCCTGGACCTGGAACTTACACATATTCATCTGCTCATACTTCCTCACTAGGATAAGTACACCTGGCCAAGCTCAGGGTCAGTGGGGTAAAAGATAATCCTTCCCTGAGAGGTATAGCAAAAATTTGTGAGAAATTGAGACCAGCAGTACAGTTTGCTGCCATTGAAGATCAGAAATTGCCAATCTTGCTCTGTTAATCATCTCTCCGCTCCTTGAGATTCCCAAAGGAACTCTAAAAAAGAAAGACATTGGGAGATGAACCAAAAGATCATTTTAATCATTGCTGAGCTGGCGCACCCAATAACCTCTAAGCAGATCTCTGCCAGA
>PVIR01042739.1:0-12188 GCA_004026965.1 Petromus typicus | reverse complement strand
TTTGCAAAATACTACAAAACAAAATTGACTAGGGTAACCTATTAGAATTGAATTAAGGAATGTTTAAAACATTAGACAGAGGGATTAGAGAAAATACTGTTGAGTCATTTCATTGTCTAAATCTCAGATAAATGAAGAAAACACTGAACAGAAGAGGCCAGGCTAGAAACTTAATGGCACAAGGCTTCTCCTTCATCAAAAATCAAAGACCCTTGCCAGCTGTGGACTGTCTGCTCAGATTTAGGGCCTGGAAGAGATTCTTGATTATACATAGGTCCAACAGCTAATGTATTCTCTCTTTGAGGCAGCCCAGAGACATTTATTTATTCTAAGACAACTGCCTCTTAAACTTATTCTAAGATAACATATAAGAATAAAATGCAGGAGTCTCATTTTTGCTCAGTACGGGAGTATACATCTATATCAAAGAGCAGTTCATATCAATGGGTATGTACAAATTCAAATACACCATTTCCCACACACATATGTCTGGTCAATTTCAAATTAGGATTTACTTTGAAGCTAGTAATAAAATTCTTATGCAATGTCTACAGTAGTGGAACAAATTAAAAAAACCCGGACAGAGGATTTGTATAACAGAACTGTCAGCAACTTCACGAAGAGGTTTACTTTTAAACTTTTCTTCCACAAAACTCTCAAGTTTCCAAGGCCTGCATGTAGGTAAGACTGTGAAAAGAAGCTTTATGCAAAGCCAAGTAGGTATCATAAAATAGGTGAACTGGAACACGGTTTTAATTATGCCAGAGTGAGGTAGTTTATAGCTCACTGCTTAGCACCTCAACAATAGGCTGAAAGTACTGACTAATTGTAATTTCGTCAGTAATAACCTTGAGACACAGATAAACAAAAGTGTGGAACACTCACTTGCATCTTTGAGGGGCCAGGAGGGTTAATCTAATTTAGATTAAACAATGAGTTCTATAAATTTAATACTTCAAGTGCATCTTAATTTAGAATTGGCAAAGAAGGTATAAAACCTAAGCAAACGAGTTTTTTTAATCCTTAATTTGAAGATAATCATCGGATTCAGGGGATTTTCAAGGTACAAAGGAATAAAAGTTTTCATTTAGTTAAGATGAATAAATGTGCAAAAACCTGGTTGAGGTTAAAAATAGTTGTGCATATGAATCAAGGCCCCCTGGTGGACCCCTAAGACAATTATATGTGCAATTTCTGCATTATATTGTAAAGTGCCTTGCTGCACTGCCACTATTGTTAGCCAGCAAGGCTCATGTAAGTCTTTGTGAAGGTTTAACCAAATGCATTTGCTTACTGAGCACAACTGAGTGCCTCAGTGGGACAAACACCATTCTGGGCATAGGGATCCCATCAACTGGTGGAGGTTAATGATAATCATGCAAATAAATGGAGAAAGGAGAGTGGTTTATAACAAGTCCTGGGGCAGAGCTGACAAACTTTTGGAGATTGAGTTTCATCACTGGCCAATGATTTCTGCCATTTGTGCCTACATAATGAAACGTCAGTACAGATCATGGACTGCCTTGTGCTTCTCTGGTTGGTGACACGTGTGGCTGTCACGGGAGAATGATGCATTCTCCCTCCATGGGAAAAGGACATGAAAGTCATGCATTTGAGATTCCCAGAAGTTGCCCTGTGAGTTTCTTCATTTGGCAAGCCCTGATTTATTTTCTGTGTAATGTAACTCTAACTGGAGCACATTCCTCAGTTCATTGGTCATTCTAGTGAATTGTGGACCCTGCAGGGATAGCGAAACCCCTTCATTTGTAGCCAGTTGGTCAGCAATGTGAGGATCTGAAATGAAGGCGTCTTGCTGAGAATTGCACCTTTACTTGTGAAGGCTGCAGCAGCTCTGAACAGCAGTGTCAGAACTGCACTGTGAACTGCAGAGAATTTTGGCAGTGTCAAAAGAAAGAGAGTAAAGTAGGCAGTGGTGGCAGATGGGAGGCTGCACTGGCTGTGGTAAGAAGGCTACTTAAGAACATCAACATTAAAAGGCAGGTCTGCACCAAGAGGGGGCCTGGGAAGAAGCTGCAGAAAGAGGAAACCAGCAGAAAAAAATTTGAGATGACAACAAGCATAGCGTGATGAAGACACAAGAAAAGCTGCACAGAGCTGGGCATGTGTTTGCAGTCCAGCCACTCTGGGCGCTGATGCAAAAGGACTGCATGTACAAACCAGCCTGTGTAATGGAGTGACCTGATGATACCTTGTCTCAAAATAAAAAGTGAAAAGGGTTGGAGATGTAGTGCTGTGTGAAAACCCTGGATTCAATCTCCACGGCCAGATAAAGCAGAAGGGCAATGCAGCCTAAATGGGGATACTGGCCATGACTGTGGTTGGGCAGAATACACCACCTGAAGCATGTGGTTTTTATTCAGAGGGGGGGTTTTTATTCGGAGATGAGTGGGACACCACTGAATGCTTGTAAGACAAAAAGGGTGTTATTATTCTGTAGTTCTGAAAACTCTCTAGGTGGAAAAACAGTCATGATGATGACTATGGTATTCAGTCTGGTGTGTTTACATCTCTTGGAAGCAGGAATGTGGTCCACACTTCTTGATATTCACTCAGTGCCTCAGATCAACGCTGAGTGTACAGGAAGGTACCAAATACATCTAGGCTGAAATGTGAATGTGCACAGAGAAAAGTAAGAATATGACTGATGGAGAAAGTGAAATCTGGCTTAAAATACAGTGGTGGATGAAATATAAGATGACCATGAGTGAATTTACCATTTTAATTTGAATTAAAATAGTAAAAAGATTAAAATAGCAGAAAGTCTCAGAATAATTCTATACATTTTCCAAATCCCATATATTTTCTCAAATTTCCAAAAAGAGTTTTAAAATGTTGAGATCAGAGGGCAGCTAACGACGACCCATGGAAAAAAGTGTGCTTGTCACTTGCTTTTGTCAGGAGAATTTTACTGGAACCCAGCCATGTTCATTAGTTCATTCAGAGCCTTCAGCAACTTTTGAGTGACGGGCTGAGTAGCTGTGACTCAGGCCATTTGCCATAGAGCCTGAAGTATTTCTTCCTGGTCTTTTGAAAAGTTGGCTGGGCCTTGACCTGTATGAAAGGCTGCCGTTGGTGGCCATCTCTGGGCTGGTGAACAGCTTCTACATTGTGAGTTTTCAGTGGGTTCTGTTAGGATCCTTCAGGTTCTCAGAGTACAGTTTTAAAAGAGCAGCAAGAGGAGAATTCCCATTTGGAGACAGTGAAGGAGAAGAACAAGGACATGAGGGGCTGTGTGCATGGAAAGACATGGCCCCTGGGCTCAGCAAATGTGACAGAGCTTGAAAAAGATGTGTTGCTGCCACCTCCAAGTGAGGAGGAAGCACTCTCAGCTCTGAGGCCAGATGGGGCTTGGATGGACGCAGAGTCAAGGGTAAAAGGCGCAGGCAGGAGGATAAAGCAAGGGGAGGGGTGCAAGACCTTCTGCTTCGCTTTACACAGTGAATGACTCCAATGACAAGGGTGGCTAGTGCTAGAAAGTGCCCAGCTGGGTAAGGACCAGGATGATCAGGTTTTGGTAGGGATGTCCTTTTATTGCGTGTGAGTGGACATTTAGTGGTGTCCTTTTTAATGGATGATTCTCATTTGCACCTGAGGCGAGCTTGTGGCTGGGAATGGAAGCCTAGAGAGGTAAAGGAACTTGAGCAGAGGCACAGCAGCTTGGAGTGTTGGGATTTGGACTCACAGTGCTCTGATTCCCATGCCTGTGACATCTGCCACAGTGCTGTGGAACTTGTGACTCCAAGTGTCAACCCTGGGCCTCGGTGGCAGTATCACACAGTATCTAAAATCTCACCCCAGCTCCCTCAATCAGAACTGCGTTTGGACAACATGTGAGGGGAGCACTGAGAACCCTATAATCTACACAGCATTACCATCTAAGGTCTGCGAGCTTGGCTCCCAACCTTCCATTAATAATTCAAGCCGTTGAGATTGTAACAAAAAAGTAAGGAAACAAATTTTATATATATGGGGGGGTGGTAGGGTGGGTGGGGCTATGGGAAAAAATGAGAATTAAGTTGTGTCTTACACTGGTACAAATCCCCATTATGGAGTGCAATCATGATGTGTATATTTAATGTACCAATAAAGATAATTAAAAAAAAAAAAGAATTCAAGCTCCCATCCTCACTTCCTGAATATGGTCAGAATTTCACCTTCACTGACATGGAAACGGATCCAAGGTGACAGCTATGGTCCATTTTTTCTCAGGGAAGACTTAGGTTGACTCTGATGCTAGGAGTGGAATTGGGATAGCTTAGGATTTCTTTCACCTGGTGTTTTCTCAACTCTGACTACATTCTACACTGAGATGTTTTAGAACTAACAGACTGAGCCTCATTCTCTTCTGCAAAAAGCAAGAGAGATCTCTGGAGAGTTCCACACAGGAATGTGACTGTGGAGGTCCACATGATGGACAGAAATTTCCTCCTGTCTCTGGGGATGCTACAGCTTCTGCAAACTTGGCAAGTTCAGGAAGGGATAGGCATCCAGGGAGAGACAAAGAGAAGCTACAGTTGTTAGGCAGAGAGCTGCAGAATCAAGCATGCTTGTCTGTCTCCCTCACATGGACCGGCTCATCCATGGGGTATGATTTCTCCCAATACAAGCAGAAAAGGATAGGTGAGAAAACCAGTCATGCACACACTCCCTTACACACACACACACCCACACACCCACACACACACTCAAGTCCCATATAACTGTAACACAGAAACACTTGGAGCTAATTTTTCTTCCCATTTCAACAGAGAATAGCACTCTTCTTCAGCTAAAGTTGAATGGCCGAAGAATCTGAGAGCTGATTCCTCCCCAGGGTTTGTGTGTCTCTTCTAATTGTCTGCAGTCACCACAGAAGTCAGGAGACAAAGGTGAAGGCCCTTTCCACTTAGGAGTGTTGCTGCTGTTGTAATTGGAGCTGACCTCAGGCCCCTGGGCTCAATCCTTTAATGGGGATCAGTCTAGGCTGTGACCCCCCAATCCTCACTATTTCTTCTTGTTGCTGAGCCACTCCTAGGCCTTGGCTGTCAGCAGCCCACGGCGACAGTAGTTAAGATGAGGACACTCAGAGAAAAGGTGGTTTGATGTTTTTCACATGTCACTGCAGTTGCCCTGCTCCCACCTCCGCCTTCTGTTATCACCAGAAAAACTGCTAGAATTAGAAAGAAAAACAACTAACCAAGCAAATACAAGTCATGAGTTTTCTGCCACTGGTTCCTCTCTCCAGGGCTCTGGGCTGTCTGTCAGGGTTTGAAGATGGTTGACCCCGCAGTGGATTATGGTTAGGAGATACAGTGACACATTATCCATCTTGACACTGCTCACTGGTTAATAGGCAGGGACCCAAAGGCAGAGTCAGAGTGCCATTCTGAGCTTCTCCCTGGGGTCTCAGCATTCACTCAGTCCTGGGGAATTACTAATGAGGAAGGATTGTCCAAACATTTCTCTGTGTGCTTTGCTGGAAGCAGCTGTGAGTCCCTGGGCCAGTCATCTAACCTCTAAGACACAGCTGTCCCATCTACGAAACGAGGGCTCTACACTGGCTTGCCTCTGAGACTGGCATCCAAGAATGGCTGTGCTGTTCTTGCTTTGAGCTGTACTTGAGGCAAACATGCAGCACTGCAGGGCATGGGAAGAAGCGGAATCGGAGGTGTCTTCTCAAGACAGTTACTGAATCTGACATTTGGGGGATTTGTGATGTCATCTGTGCCTCGAAGACCAGCCTGAGCAGAGAATGATCATGGAATAAAGCAATAAAAGCAGCACAGGGCAGACTGAGCCCAAGGAAACAGACCTTAGTTCACAGTCAGGGTAGGAAGAGAGAGGGAGGAGAGAGAGAGTCCTCTATGCTGATCTTATCCCAGTGACTCTAAAGTGCTCGCAGAACCTCCACATGGAACTCTTTTCCTTTCTTATTTCTTGCAAGCTCCGAGCAGCAAAGCAAACAGGAGATAAACGATCCTCCTCCTCTGAGCCAGAAAGCTACACCTCTCCTCCTCTCATGCTGACACCACTTCCTGTCCCCACTGAGACTCCTTGTCCTTCTCCTGGTCCTGTCTTCTGCTGTCCCAGTGGGTGACAAATGGTAGGTGGCAGAGCTTGTGTCACCTGTGTATCCTCTCGGGAACACTCATGGAGTGCCACCTCCTCTGTGCCCCACTGGCAATGTTTCATTTGTGGACAGGGTGCTGTGCTGTCTCTCTGGGTAAGCGAATGATGGGTTGGCCTCCTGCTGTGTAAATTCCCGCAGTGAGAGAGCGTGGCCTTTCTACTGCTCCGGCACATGTGATTACTATCCCAAAGAACAGATGTCCACTGTGGTTTGGATACAACTCCATTACTCCTTTCCTCGCCTGTGTCCCTGCCCCTCTGTGCTCCTGAACTCAGATGTGTCGCCTGCCTTGCCTTTTCTTCTTTGCCTGAGTCACCTCTACAGCGCTAAGAAATTGAATTTACATCTTAAACCTCCACTGTGACTGGAGCGTTCTGCCTGTCAGCTCTTATAGGCAAAGCCGGTATCTGGCGTGAACTCTGAAGGTCTTTGAGCAACACATTTTCTTAAATCACTTCTACCTGGGTCTACTGAAAACTCTTGCTTTCACAGCAGACTTGGTCTTAGGAATTATTTAAAGCATCCACATCCCTAGAGGCTGTATAGTAAATCTTCACTTCACATGACTGAGAAGAAAACAGTTACCCAACAAATACCGCATTTTTGCACTTAATTATAGTCACGACGTATAGTAGGAATGAGATTTCAACCTCCGAAAACTGAAATCTTTGTTTCATGAAAATGTAGTAGCTCTCTCCAAAAAACGACCACCTGCTTAAATTTGAACCCACTGTCCACCCTGTTACTGGCTTGGGATCCTCTAAATATCTCTTGTTTTTCCTGCATGGATACATGTGGTTGAAGAGGGGGGCTTGAAATCTCCCTGCATGTTTTATCTTAGTAGACCATCCATCAGCAGTCACACTTTAGTTTCATTTACGTTTGAGGTTTCCATTTGGATGTGTTTGGGAGAAAAAAAAAAAACTTGTAAGGGCATAAGCATTTCATGGTGCTATATGGGAAATTCAGCAGCCATGAGTGGAACTTACTGATTTTCTTTAGCATTTTGATTATATGGGTCTATGAGTTCAGATGAATCAAAGTAAAAATGAAACTCAGCAGGCATGATGAAATCAACCAAGACCGCTGCAATGGTTGGGCAGAGCCCACAAGAATGGATTCATTCTCTGCAGCCAGGGGATAGAACTGAGGCCTCATTCCCGAGACAGCTTCTGAGGCCTGTCATCAGTCAGCTCCTCAAACAGAAGAGGAGACGTCTTTGCAACAATGGAATCAGTTTTTCTCTCCTGTAGCTCTGGAGGGACTTCGGTAGACGACACAGAGCAAGTTAATCTCTGCAAACAACAGGGTGAATTCACTCGACTGCTTTTTAAACTACACAGATTTCATTCGCCAGGATGTGCACTGTGTAACCGACCTGATGGGGGGAGGGGTTGGGGTGGCTTGAGACCCAAGTAGAATATTCCTAAACATTTTAAATTTAATCAGCTGTGGATAGAGGCAGGGGATGGAGTCAGGGAAGCAACACTGACCTTGTGCTTCTATCCTTTGCTCCATCTTCCCTCTGGGTGCCTGGGAGGGTGCTCAGAAATTTGTTATGTAAATGCTATTTTCAAAGAAGCACTTTGTTCATCTGTGCAACAGAAATGCTAATGTTTTCCTTACCCACCTCGCTCAAGGCTGTGGGTAACCAAGGAGATCAGACTTGTGCGAAAACTGGAAAATACTGTTATGTGGAACATGGTTACTGCACCGGGGTGGAGACCTTCTTAAGGGATCATGGACCTGCAAACGGTTGCCTGGAAGGTCAAGGTCACGTCTAATATGGGGTCTCAATTGCCCAGGAAAATGGAACTATGAAAAAATTCCTCACAACGCAAAAGTATTCCACATAATTGCAGTTAAATATTGACTGTTTGTGTTTTTAGGGAAATGTCAGGTAAAATATGATGTAAAAGAGTGTCCTTGTAGCCAGAGGACTCTATATTGAGACCATGTCACATTCATGAAAGAGTGAGCAATTTGCTTTATGACTGGATGTTAATAATTCTAAAAACAACCACCTTGCAGTTGAGTTTAAGTGAATACTGATGATATGCTCCTGTTTTCTCATTTTAGAGTCTAAGTCTACCGGAAATACTTTTTATCATTCTCTGAGCATCAGGTGCTATAGTTATTTTTATTAGGAAATCTAATATCAAATTAGAAACCATTTTGTGTTTTCCAACATTTTCCCATGTGCATTTCTCAAACATGGTTTGAACTTCCTTTTCTTCTTCCCCAGAGTACCTAGCAAAGCGCTACACAAATAACAGACTTTAATGACTTCTTCCCCAGGACTGACTTAGCAGCTAAGAACAAACAGACTAGTAGCACTATGAGTGATATACTCCAGTACATACTATTTAATGATAGGAATTGCCTCACTAAGAACAGTAACAGAAGTTGCAGAAGTAGCTTTTTGCAAGTATATTAACTATTTAATGAGAACTCTGACTGATTTGAAGCTAACTACATAATTAGAAGTGACAAGCCAGAAATATTTTATCTTTATATGTTAATAAGTAATTATGACATAAGGAGATTGTTTTTCATTCTATGACACATCAGAACACTATAGTTCATCTCTTAGCATTTGTTTAATAACACATGTTGATTATTTTTATGTCAATGTCGTTTTCTTAAGCACTTGATACTGAATACTTACAGCATAATTCTATTAAGTCCAACCAGACAAATGAAGTATTCTTATTCAAGGAATATATGATGAAGATCTTTTGACCAGTTTCAATTTTATAGGTCACATTTTCATTTTCTCAAGGTAAGAAGGGAAAACCCAGTAGAAATTCCATCTCTCTTGTGTTGTAGGATCATTCCATTGCCTAATTGCTGACAGCCTCAGTTTACTAAATAGTAAACTGTTGAGCATGCACCATTACACTCTTTAGGATGCCTCTGCAAGGGGATGTGATTATTTATTATTGAGTAGGTCTAATTCTGTTGATTTACAGAAGTAGTAAAAATATTCTATCTGACATAATGCTTCGCTAGGAGGAATCCAAACCTAGGCACTAAAATCTTTATGGCCTCCCCAGGAGGTATTGGGACACAGGTGGTATTCTCATTACCACAGCTGAGAAAATAGAGAAGCTTGCCTGAGGTCTCTGAGCAAGCCAGTTATTCAGGGAGGAGAATCTAGGTCTCCCGATGCCAAATACACAGTAGCAAAAGTACAGAACTCCCCAGAGAGTTGCCCAAATCACGTGTGCACAGAAGAGACAGAAAATGATACCCAGGATGCTCTTTTCAGAATCCCCATAGCAACCTGTCACTGTTTCTTTCCCACTGCACATAAAGCACACCGAAGGGCATCAAACAACATAAAATCCTAATGGTGCCCTTAATTAGGTGGGACCAGCATTCCAGCTCCCTCACCTCTCACTGTCCGGCTTGCAGCCCCAAACACTTTTCTGTCATGCCTGATCCTGAAAGCAAGATGTAGCCACAGAAACAATCTTTGGCTTTCAAAGGGCCATCAAGCTTTGATGATGATGAAGTTTGATGGCAATAATGTCAAACTTTATATGGCCATAATCCAAGTTTACAATGATACATTAAGCCATAATGCTACTATTTATATTACCATAAACTCAGTTTATGGTGATATAAATAGTCAAGCTAATGGCATTAACAGCAGCCCTCAGTGGAATCCCAGCTGTTGAGAGCTACTTTTATGCTATTAGCATCGCTATTTATATTACCATAAATTTAGGTATTCAAACTTGTTATGTATGAATACACAAGGAAGATGGATATCCACATTTTATGCCTGACTTAGGCTTCTGAGGTCTCTGAGGGGTTTATGCCTGTCACCCAGTTTAATGAATAAAAGTCTATCTAGAATCCCTTAGACTCTACTTGCTTGTGTTAGTTACCTCATGTTTCAGTAAGGGTTACAGAAGAGCAAGGCTGCTTTCTGGCATCCTGAGAAGCACAGAAATGCTACTTAAATGTGACAAACTGTAAACCACAGCTAATGGTCAAACTTACTGTCTCCTTGGCAGCGCAGGGGCCCCACACTCAGTTTGGCTTCTGAGCCTTGCCGGTCAGTATCACCAACCACCACCTGGCTCACTGGCAGGTGATCTTTGTAGGATAAGAAGCCAGCATCTTTCCTCCTGAATCACAGAGAAAGACAGAAAAAATGAGGAGGGCAAATTAGAAATACCTCTTTTCTCACTATTGCTTATGTAGTCTAATAATTTACATTACTTCAATAATTGTCCCAAAACTCACTGAGTAAAATCACAGAGAGAGCTGTTCTTTCCCCTCTCAAAGGATCATAATACATGATTCAGAAATAATTCTGGCAGCTTCATCTTCTTGGAAAGAGACCTGACATCCCCATTTCCAGATTCACAACTGATGTGCTGCGAACTAGTTTAGGTTACGAGGAGAACACAGCATATATCAAACACAGAGAACACATGCAAAGTTTACAATTGTCACTGAATCCCAAGTCCAACAAACTCCCATGAATAATGAGACAAAACCTGATTAAAAAAATTTGTTTCCTTAATTGTTTTGAAGTAGTCACTCTGGGAATTTTATTTAACGCTGTGCATCAACCAACTTGTTATTCTTTGTATAATTTGTTTCTTGGTCTTAAACAACTGAATAGTTTATAGAGGTTTCCAACACAGAGCAGGTGCTCGGTAAGTATCGATTTCTGTCCCTAATGAGCAGTAGAGCTGAGATTTTAGCCTACTTAGCTTTCCTCCTAGTTCATTTGGTTTATCCTATACTTATCTTGTTTCTGGTCTCCCAACTCTATCCTGTCCTTATCCTAAATGAAGGAAGATGACAATGCTCTATGCAAAGTAGTGTTTTTAGGAAGATCCACAGACCCCAAAAGATGTTCCTGGGAAATGATAGTGAGTTATGTGCAGTGCTGTAGTTCTGGTCTTGTGTAGCATGGATTCCATTGAATAGGAAAGTGTTGCTCCCCATTCTGCTTTCCTTCCACTGCAGCTTAAGGACCCCTCTTTTTTGTGGGGTGGGGCAGATGGCTGGGAGTAACAAATCAATGTGAAATAATTTCTCAGATTTACCCTTGTAGATAAATTTTTTACTCTGTTCAGTATGAATATAAGTAAAAATTTAGAAAACTGATTTTGGATAACATGAGAATGGCAGAGACAGCTCAGTAATCAGGTTGAAGATTTGTCATTTGCTTCTCTTGACCTATAGACAAGGAGTTAGAGGGATCCACCTGGAAGTCTGCTTGAAAGTGCTGTAGTTAGAAGCAGTTAGTTGTCCTTTTACCTTTGAGCATGTTTTTGAAATATGCTTCTGCATGGATTATGACCATGGAAGTAGGCATAGAACTTGGCTACGGAGCTTCACACAAGTGTATTTTACACTGTTTTAGTTATTTTGTTGTCTTTACGACAACAAAAGTAGTCGACCTAAAATATACCCATGTAGTCTTTCTAAAATATTATTAACACATTAAAATAAATATTCTGCAAAACATTTATGATTGTTATTGACACTGTAGACACTGATAAGGAGGCCTCAAGTATCTTGGTGGAATTTTTCACAAATTTATCTTCTACTGAAGCTCTATGAGTTAAAATTATGTCAAAGAAAGAACAAGATTTTTGTGTGAAAATTGATATTTACTATTTTTTTAAAGGAATAGTAAATGAAGACAGCCTCTAAATGCACACTGTAGTTTGACTATTTACGGGAAATGGTCTGTTGTATTCCTACGTAACATAAGACTGCCTTTCTATAAGTTTGAATTATTTCTACTTAAATGGACATACCTTGAGGATATCCTCATAAGTGAAATAAATGGGGCACAGATAGGTACATATCACATCTTTTCTCTGGTATGAGAAAATAAAGATGTAAATGAGTCCTAGCATTGTATATTATATATTGTGAAATAGAAAATGCTCAATATAAAATAAAGTGAAAGGGGAAAATGTTGAGATTGTAACAAAAAAGTAAGGAAACAAATTTTATGTATATGGGGGGGTGGTAGGGTGGGTAGGGCTATGGGAAAAAATGAGAATTAAGTTGTGTCTTA
>PVIR01042737.1:0-12091 GCA_004026965.1 Petromus typicus | reverse complement strand
GTTAAAGTGGAAAGTGTATTTCAAAAACAGTATCATTTTTAGTTATTTATTTTGAAATGATACTGTGTGGTTCTATCAGGGGTTTTGTTTTATTACTCTGCAATTCAAAAACTGAGCCAGTCATGGGATTTTATTCTAATTAGGCTTTAGTTATGCCTAGGGCTCCCTAGGCACTCGTTACCAAGAACTCTAATACACGTTAGAATGCAGTTTCATACTCTGTTCTATTATTATTATCAACTGCGCGGAAGCAAAGTAACTGCAGTGACTACTGAACACTGTGTGGTCCCGGAAAGCGCTTCTCACACAGTCCTCAACAACCCGCGCTACGAGAGACACGAGTTTACGCTCCACCTTACTTCTCAAAGGCTGTTTTCCCAAATCCTCAGAACTTTTTCACACAACCCTAATCTGATTCTTGTCTGTCCAAATTGTCTCTGGAACTCAAATAAAGTATGAGACATCTCAGTTCAAACTCCACAAGACTGACCGTAGTTTATTTTCCCCTACTGTTCTACCCTGCCTTTTGAAGACTAGACAGATAAGTTATTCTTCTGACTAGATCAGATTTGATTCAAATTTGCTTAATACTCTTTTTTTTTGTTTCTTTCATGTCTAAACACATTGCAATATTACATTTAAAAAAAAGTATTTTAAAGCAATTATGATGTGGACTTTAGGAGAAATTTTACTTTTAAGAATGATAAAACTGATAGCATTTGTCCATTTCTTTTTGTAATCTTCCTTATACTTCCAGAATATATAAGGACTAAAGGTAAAATACATCTTAGCCTTAAAATATAGCCAGACTTCTTTGTTAGGTCATGAAAAACAATATGGCTTCCAGGCTTTCAACTGCATTATGATCTATGGTATTAGTCTTAAATTAGACACAATCATAGCCTGTAGTTAAATCATTATACAAAGCTATTCAATATTTTAAGAGATTTAGTTGCTATATCAAGAATATCTGAAATAGTTACAAAATAAATAGCTTTTAGTGGTAGATTGCAATCACTTTATTTTTTCCAGCACAATTAATTCATTTCACATGTCGGTTTCAGCAATGGACTTAATATACTAACAATTATTCTTTCAGGGAAAATATCACAAGGCTAATTTAGAAAATATAAGCCAGAACACTGCACAGAAAAACTACAGGTAAATAGAATAAAGGACCACATAGATTTTATTCCACACGGAGGCCCATTTTAAGACTCTAATGAAAATTCTAAGCTAGAGGAACACTTACCTTCATGAATGGCTTAAAAGTCCAAAGCGTGGTTTGAATGAACCAACATCTATTATTCAGTAGTTCAAATTCTATAAAGACTATGCAGCTAGGCAAAGCAGTAAGTTGGGTGCAGTGAGATGTTTGCAGACATAGATGTGAGTGTCAAAGAGGAGAGCACGGTAACTCAAGATCAAGCATGCACACAGGTAACTGCAAAGCCAGGGAAGGTACAAACAAAGCAGAGGCCGGCACAGAGGCCAGGTGGTTTACATCAGCTGAGAGTTACAGAAAAGGTTTCACGTAGGAGTGAGTGTCTCAAAGGACAGGAGGAGGAGGACCTGGGTTAGGAGGTGTTCGAGACGAAGAGCACAGCGTGATCAAAGGCATGGAACTGCGAACACGTTAGAGCGTCTGGGAACTAATGGAGCACAGCTTGCCCAAAAGGAGACACGCTGGACGGAGCTGGGAAGAAGCATGTGTTCCAACTTGAAGATGGACTGGGCTGTTTCCTTTAAGAAAAAGTAGGTTGCAAGTGTCACTGTACATTCAGATTATTTTGAGAACTGTGAGTTCCCAGGCCCAGCCCTGAAATTTGTCCAGGGTAGACGTGATGGGGTCTGTGCATCCGTGTTTCCAATGAACACTCTGCCCACGGACTACACTTTGATGAGCACCCATGTGGGGACTAGAAAACAATTCTTCAGCATCTAGACTGTATATTTTTATGTAATATAACCTTTACATGTTTTGAACAGTGAAAATTTTGCCAGTTTCAGAAATTTGGATGCTTGGATTTGTGGATGCATGGAATGCTTTTTATAACCTGAAAACAGATAATGAGCCTTCAAAGAAAACCATACTGATAAAATTTAATCACATGAACACACACACACTCACATACACATGCAAATAGTTCACACTGCCAGATTCTAGAACTCTCCATTCTCTCCAAATCAGCGTTCTGAAAATGAGCTGTGCAAGTGAAAGAATTCTGCAGGGTTTGAAGGACCAGGATTCAGAGGCAGCTGAGAGACATCAAATGCTCTGCACATCAGTGGGTCTGGATAGAAGGGAATTTAAATAAGAGATGAACTACGCTGTGGGGCAGTTAAGACTCCTGTTTCACCTGACCTGTCAGTGTTGAGCTGCATGCGCTCACCTCAATCTTCACAGTTTTCTCTAATTAACATGTGTAAGAATCTCAGACAGCATTTTGAGCGGGGGTAACACTCCGCTTTACCCCTTTATAATTCATTGTTCTTCTAAGTCTCTCTAATGGTGGCTAGAATCCTGCAGGAGGAATCTCATTCTTGAATTTTTTGACAGCATTGCCACATCTCCTTCTTTTGGTGTTTCTTAATTTCAGACCCTGCATTTTGACAGCTCAGCCCTGTTGATTAATGCCTTCTAGGAATCCCTATATGGCCTGCCTGTTAGCGATCTAATTTTGTGCTGGAATGCCTGGCCTGGTATGTTGAACCGATTCACCACCCAGGTGGCTACATTTGGACTAAATGAGCTGTGAAGGGTTTCATCTTTGCCCATCACAGTCTTCCTTCGCACAGCCCCACAGTATGCAGCCACTGCTTCGACATGATTTGTCACAACCCATCAATAGAAAATAAATTATTGCCATTCTCACTTGTCAATGGGCTTGTCTTCACTTCAGCTGGGCTAATGACTGGAAGCTCAAAGGGAACATTTCCCATCGTTGTGGAGCATGATTATGACTGAGCGTGCTGCTCCCCTATGCATCCTGGCCAGTAAAACACGTAGGGAGAGCAAATTAATTGGCGGTTTTGCGCCAGTGATTAGAACATTACACTTGAAGTCTGCAGAAACTGGGATTAGGCAAGCAAGATGAGGTCGGTTCTGACTTTTATTTGCTTAGTGCAACATGATTAGCAACTGCTTCATTCAAGGTTAGTGCACTTGGTGCTGCAGAGGAAAATCTTCCCGACATAATGACGCTGCACAGCTTTGAGCTGATCAGCATGTTTCCGGCAAAAATCAAAAATCACTCTGGGAAGGAAGCAAATGAGGAGATGTAACGGGGAACTCATCAAGTGGCCTCAGAATCATTCGCACGTCTGGCACTTCCGAAAACTATATGCCTAGGAAACCTGCTCTGCAAGCTCCATTTGCAGAGTGTAGAGGTGCCGGTCGTGTCTCTTCTTGAGACAAAGAATAAAGAGACTCAAGAAGCAACAAGCAGCAGAAGGTGCCTCCTTTCAATGAACTAATGAAAAGTGAGCTCGCCTTAAAAGCAATAGAATACTCTTCTCTCTTTTTTCATTTTTTTTTTCTAACAAAGCTTTTCAAGAGCAAGAAGAGCAGTAGATACAGTAGCAGACATCATAATTAAATTCAGGGCTGCCTTACATCAAAGAGGAAACAGTATTTAAAAATTAAGTCTAAGGTGTGGACTTGAGCTTCCTTGTTAGCAGCTTTGCCTGAAATATAATGGCACGATCCTTTATCTAACCGGCTAATAAACAAAGACACAAGGCACAAATAAAAGGAAGCCTGATACTTTCCTTATTTTAAATATGGTAGTATTTCAGGTTTTGGCCATCTGTCCAAAAATAAGCCACTTGTTACTGCTTCATCGTGGGTACCAGCATCCAGGAATATGGTGGACAAAAAAATACTATTGAGAAAAATAAAAATCTGGGTTCCTGG
This sequence comes from Petromus typicus, assembly GCA_004026965.1. NCBI lineage: Eukaryota > Metazoa > Chordata > Mammalia > Rodentia > Petromuridae > Petromus > Petromus typicus. Next base: position 8,175 of record PVIR01042737.1, on the reverse strand, counting down.
CTTCCATTCTCTCTGGCCTTCTTTGTGGTTTATTTTCCCATTTCATTTTCTGTCCTTTGGCTCAGAGCTTTTGTAAGAATGGAAGTAAACGTCAAACAATGTACAGTTTAGAAATATTATTAGTGCAGTTTCAATGTTCAGTAAATATTGATCAGGTTTTACCTTTGCTACACAAAGTGACTTCTGTACTTTAAAAGCACTGAAGTACTTCTTCCTGAACTTCAGTTTTGAGTGCATGGAAATTCCTCCATTATCTTTGACCTTTTAGTTGACTAAACCCTTCTTAGATTTCTTTCTCTTGCATTTCTTTTTACTCATATGAAGTTACTGTCTTCTGGGATTTGGAAGCATAAAATCCTTAAGTCCCCCGGTCACCTCTTTGGCTTTGGAGAGAAATCCTCACGTCATCATGACCAACACCCTCTTGCACATGGTTAGTGGTCCTTGTTCCTGGAAGCCTGGCCTGCTCTGTCCTTATTTCTCTCCATCCACTGCTCTATTTCCAGCTTCTAGGAAAGCCCACTAGATTGTGTACTTTCCCTTTAACTGCACTCTTTTCATGAATTACAAAGTAAATTCTATCTTTTTTACATTTTGTCTACTCCCTGAATGCTACCTGTAACTCTCATTGTCTTTGCACTTTGGCCCTTTTTACTTCTGCTTTGCAGAAAATATTTGCATTTCTGCTTCAGGACTGGAGGTCAGCTGCTCAGATTTGATCCAAGTGAAATTCATTGCTGTATTTAACTGCTGGGTTATATTTCCCTACAAGATTTAGCCCAGCTACATTCTTAGATGTGACTAGATGTCTTATTCACAAATAGACAAAATACAAATTGGTTTTCTTCTGAAATTATGCACCCATATCTGATAAAAACTCTGGGAAGTTAAGTGAGAGATTACCCAGTGTACAATTCAGTGTACAGGATTACTTTGCAATAACACACAGATGGCATTTGCTAGACAATGACTGACTTAACCTATGCCCTACATTCAGTGATCGTTAATACTAAAAATATTCTGTATGATTTCAGTGTATATCATGATACTTCATAATAAATCAGATATGATAAGCCTCATATATCCCCTTGGATATATGCCGGAAAGAATAAAAGCTTTAAACACAAAATGTTCAAGTGTTTCTCAAAATTGTCCTAATCAAATAAGCAAAAACTTCTTCAAAATGAAGTAAACACCCTTATCTCCTGAACTCCTCTTTATATATTATCCATAAACAGAATTATGATAATTATCCAGTGTCAAGACTGGGGAGTGGTGTCTTTATAAACAACTGTTGTAACGCTTTATGATGCACATATGTACAGATAACTTTATTAAGAGCCTGAGGTCGCACTCAGATGGGAAGCTAACAGAGTCGCCTAGAGCCTCACACACTGGCAAAGGACAGATCAAAGTGGGTGGCACGAGCTTCCATCCACGTTTGTCACCCTCCCCCAGCCTAAATGCCTGGGGGCAGTGCGTGGTGGCCCAGCTGCTGCTGCGCGTGCGGTGGGTGGGTGTCACAGCTGAGGAAAGTCCAATGCAGAAATCCAGAATGACAGTGGGGTACAAGCATCTGCTGAAGGACAGGCATTAGGCGCTGGCCAGGAAGGCACGAAAGGCAATGACTGCATCACTCAGGAGAGACGCACATTCCCAGGGAGCTTGCCTGGAGCCCTGGAGCCATTATCTCTATAATCTCTACTTGTTTCCTACCCTGCCCTATCCTATGAGACTGTTTCCTATGCAGATACCGTTGAAAAGATACTCTAGGACAAAGGTTATCAAAGATATGACACAACACAATGGAGAACTGCTACCTCAATAACACTTTAAATAATATCAATAACATACCATTATTATTATTGGAAGTACTTCTAAGTCCGGAGTAACTGTGTAAACTATGTGTATTATCTCATTTAATTACACAAATAGCTCTATGAAGTAGGTACTATGATCTTTACTGTATAGATAAGGAAATTGAGACAATCGAAGATAAAGTAACTGGACCAAAGATGACTACTGTAATTCACACTTGTTGACTCTTGGGCATTTCACAGCCTCTCTCCCTCAGAAAAGACATTTTCTCTGGTGTTGCATAAGTCAGCTTTCCCATGCTGGGCACAGTGCCTGATACCCACCATTTAAAGGAGAGATCGGATGTGGGTCCTTGTTTTAGGGGGTTGCACGTGAGCATCTTGGTGGAGGGGCCTGGCTGAGGAATCTGCCCGCCTCATGGGCGGCAGAGCATACTTTGCATGGAAGACAGCACAAGACAGCTCCAGGGATGCAGCAGGGACCAGAAGGGTGCCCCAGGTCACCCCCTGAATGAGCCTCCCAGACACATCCAGAAGTGCGCCTTGCTGGTCCCCCATACAGCTTCCAAGCCAATCACATGGACCACCCAGTTGATCCGTCACAGATGTTTTCTACCTCAGTAAATGATATTACTCAACCAGTGGCCAAGTCCTAGTGACTTTACTTATTAAGTAGCTCTGGAACTAAATCCTGCTGCTGCTAATGTATTTCAGTCCATCACCGTCTCGGTCTAGAATTGCTTCCAAACAGGTATCCAGTCCCTGATCATGACCAACCTCTCAGTCCCATGTCACGTCTCAGAGCCAACTCTCTAAAAGTAAATCTAGCCAAGTCTTTTCCCTCTCTAGAATGTGGCAGATAATCCCCAGGGGCCTCAGAATCACTTATTTGTTCTCTGAACAGTGTACACAGGCTTTATGATAAAATCCAGAGTCATATGTCACTTGCGTCATAACTTTCTGACTCTGCCTTCCTGCCAGGAGGAGAAACACCCAGGAGGGTGGAGACAGTTGAATCCTGTGGACTCTGATTGCTCCTGCCTGTTTCTGAGTGAATAAAGCCAAGATGCGCCAGTCACTTGGGGGTCTATGCCACAGGAAGGCTTCAGGCTCCTGGCTCCTCAGATTTTAACCTGATTCTGTGTCTCTGTATTTTTCATCTTTGTTACGCCCTTGATCAGGTTTGATCTCAGCTAGTAGGCTGGTTCCTATGAGTTTTGACAGAGAAAGACCCCTGAAACATTTGGGATCATACGCCTGAAATGTAACATTCATTCAAGAGGAGAGTGACGAATCAGAACGGTAAAGTGACATTAACTTGCTTCCATATTGTTATTCAGTAACGAAATGCACCAGCCAAATCATTTTAAAAACCATAAGAATAGAAATGAAAGCTTCATTAGGGTGACTTCTGGAGCTGCCACCAAGCAGCAGATGTGTTCAGGAAGTGTTCAGGAAGCAAGCTACAGTGACAGTGATGGAAACAGAAAAGAAAGGTCAAAAATGGCAGGCAGGAAGAGACAAGGAGAGAGTAGAAAGGCAGTCTGAGTTTATTACCAAAGAGGGCGGAACCACAGGAGGCAGAAAGGTGGACTGAATGTGACTGAAGCAGCCATGGCCACCTGCCCTTACATCCCCACAAGCCTATGGAGACGCAAGCAGCTTAGGAGGACTCAGCAAAGGCCAGTGGTTTGAGGATGAAGAGCAGGGTGCTGAAGGTGGCACAGGACAAAGACTTGGTGTGTGGGTTGCTCTTTTCATCTCCATGTGCTAAGTAAGCTTACTACTGGGCGATGGCCCAGATGTTCTAATAAATCATTTCAATAAAAAGAGCAAAGAAGATTTGGCTAAAATATCCCCAAGGCTGAGTGTACAAGTTGAGAAGAGTCAAGTATTTGTAAAAATTGGTGAACTGACAATGTAGAGATATATTTTTGTTTCAAGCCATATCTGAGATAAAGATGGATTCACCAATGAAAGTCTGTTTTTATTATTGTAACCCTATTTGCCTAAGCAGCCTACTTGATTCCCACCCACCCCCACCTTCCCCCCACCAATCTTCAAAATCCACTTGCTTTTGTCACCCTAGTTACTACTGCTTACTCCACCCACACTGTTGGGGTTCTGCTTCTCCTGTCATTTCCTTTCTAGAATCATTTTCTCTTCAAAAAGGTTCTGGACAACAGTGGGCTGAATGCACTTCCTTATGGTCATAATAATCTATCTGATGCCATGTTAGTCCTAATCTAACTTGATCTTTCTGAGCTTTGAACTAATGAAAGCTCTTCCTCACTGAATGCCTGCCTGTGTCCTTGCTCTTTCTTTCCGGGTTTTCCTGGACTCTGATAAATCCCATCACTATCACTAATGTTCCCCCTTAGTCTTTATCTCTTCCTCTACAAACTTTTTCTTGGCCATCTTGCCACCTTCCATCACATCAACCCCTTGGCACCCCAGGATTCTCATGCTCTTGACCTCCCAGGTTAGCTCTAGATCTCCATTTGCAACCGTGGACACTTTCACCAAGATGCACTCCTGGTATTTAGACTCAGTGTCCCAAGTATCTCACTGCCCATGTTGGTGTATTAGGGGAAGACAAGTCGGCTCATGCAAGATGCAAGAGGATTCGCTATTGCAATATTACCTGAACTTATACTGTCAGCTGAGATTTTCAGATCAGCTGGTTCTTTTGTGCCTAAGCACAAATGGCTTCTCTTCAACTACAGGGAGCAGAGACCAGGTTAAGTAAAAGCAGTGTCTGAGGGAGATCACCAGGTAAGGGAACTAAAGGGGTTAGGCTGGAATCTGAAAATAGATACTTAGAGTCTATGGCGCTGAGGAGGGTATGGGAGCAGTGGAAATAGAAAACATTTGCTAAGGACATGCCAGGAAAAATAGTAGAGGTTGGCTCACTCTGCTAGAGTGGGAGTTAGAACTAGCTGCTGCCATTTTGGCTGCTTTACTTTTATCATTGGTCAAGATGGACACAGTGGCTCAGGAGAATCTGTTGTCTTATACTTTACTGAGAGCTGAAAGGAAAGATTACCATGATACTGTTTTAGAAGTATTGTAACTGAATGAACTCACTTGAGAGACTTGACCCAAGGTGAGGAGAAAAGATTTTACTTTGCCAAATTCAACATCTTTTGGATACTCTAACAGTATTTCTCTAATTGCTTCATGTTGTGATAATGCATTTCTCTAATTTTCTTATTAAAATAACAGCCACAGATGAGAAAACATACCTTCAATTTTCCCCAATTGTTATTGATTTTTAAAGCAGTATTTCTAAGAAATGAAGCCTATTGGGATGAAAACACGTAGCCATACTAGTTCTAAGTCTAGAAATGGATACCGTTTTTATTTTTCTAGCAACATCTAAGTAATTACTCTTCATGTGCCTGACATTATTGTGCATTTTCTTGTACAAATCCACATGCCAACTCTCCAGCATTACCAAGAAGAATGCTCCATCTTGAGGCTAGGGCCAAAACTTTGAAAGAGGAATAAATATCTTAAAATTCATGATTTTAAAAAGGTTTTCATGAACATTTTCCATCTTTTGGGTCTTTCTTTAATTCCAGAAACATATTAAATTTTCCCAACGTAACTTACAACTTTGTGTTGTTGTTTCAACTTTCTTAAAAAAAAAAAAAAAAGGAATACAGTGAATAATTTGAGGGAATAGGGCACAGAAAACAGTGGCTTTGGGACTGGGAGACCCTGGGCCAGATATGTCAGCTCCTCTTCCAATAGAGGGTTTGGTCTGGACCCAAAAGCTGAAGGTCACACTGGTGGGTCTGTATTTGGGGAGGAGAATGACTCACTGCCATCTCTTCACTTCCCATACATTCACAAGAAGTATTTTTGAGACCTTCCCCATGTGGGAGAATTAGGTTAGACCCCAAAAGAATAGCACAGCTTGCTGATTTCTTTACACATTTCTGATTCTCTACTACTGCCCTTTATTTCGGTGATAGTTTACTAGAACTGAAAAGGACAGAAACAGATTAAATTGAAATCCATATTTTAATCCTCCAGTTGCCAAATTTTCATGAATCTATGTTAATTAAATAACTTGAATCGGCTCTCATTTACACATTTACTCCTTAATTATTGTGATTATCTTCACTTTAAAATTCCGCATCAACTGGAAATGAGTTCCATAAAACAAAAAATATTATGACATATCCATGTTGACATAAGAGGAAAATATGAACATTTCAAAGGACTTTTTCCCTGTCTTTTACTATGTACACACATAGAAGTTGAGTACTGAGGCAATTTTTCAAACACTTCAAAGCCTCAGATACCTCCATAACTGAAGGAAAGAAACATTTCCAACTTAAATTATTCACTTGTTTTAATTCTATATTTTATTTGTTTATTATCGATACCAAATAAACTTATATGTCATTTTTATTTTCTTAGAAATGACATAATAGCATAAGGAAAGAATTCAGCAAAGAGAATTAAAAGGTTTGCTCTGACTAAAGTGGTATTCCATTTCAGTTTTTGCTCCTATAGTGGCTGAGAGTGGTTCTACAATCAGGAGCCATAAAAACTGAGGCTCCACAGTAACCCACCATTGTCACAACACTGAGAAAAGACTCTAATGTCACACCAGTTATTTACATCTCCAGGATCCTCACAGGAGAAATTAGTGGTTACTGAACAGCAGATATAGTCATACATATCCATACTGCACACAGACATGTAGCTTCTTTATTTTGTAATTTATGTTTATCCCTCCACTCAATTTATTTTTTTAGGAAGAATCTCACTATGTAGTTCAGGCCAGGCTTGAACTCACTATGCACCCTAAGCTGCCTTTAAACTTATGATCTTCTTTCTTCCATCTTCCCGGTGCTGGAACTACAGGTATGTTCACCTAAGAGAGTAGTATGAATTCACTTATAAGGTGAAAGGTCTCTCTATTGAAACAAAAAGGTGGGAATGGTGCAAACCCTTGGTACTGGAAACTCTTATAAAACTTGGATATAATACATATATACACACACACACACACACACACACGCATATATGTATATATATATACACATATATATACATACATATATATATGTACACCTATATATATATCACAGATGTCTTCCATGAACACCATTTAGCTGGGACCCCCAGGCTGAATTAGGGACTCCCAACACATTCTAAGCCTATCTTCAGAACGAAGATATTGAACATTTTGCATCATGGGAACTGAGCTGAAGGTAAAGACTATGTGGACCTTTTCCTCTTTTATTTCCCCATTTGACCAGAGCGTTTTAGCTCAGTGCACATTCCGTGAAGGACTCTTGAACTAAGCCAGTCTGCAGAAGCAAACCTTCCAGAAGAGGCCTTTTGCCAACATCCATGGAGTTGATCTCCTACTGCAGGTGAATTGGAGTGTCCATCTGTGAATTTACTCCTGGGTCCTGCTTGCCAGTTCTGATTGAAACTCCCCCAACACCATTGCTTCCTTCTTTCCAACATCACCTACTACAATCCAATCTATGCTTCAAGAACCATAACAAATTACTTGTTCTTTCTTATTTTCTAGGAACATATGACTCATCTGCACTAACCGATAGGATTCTCTTTGTTCTTATGACATTTACCTTGTTTGGTTTTTGGATCTTGTTTTTTGTATACATATTATATCCATCTTTATGTTTTTACACTGGATAGCCATCACTAAGCTTAAGCATTTGAAATATTCATGAGCAGTTCACTAAGCAAGTGAAGTTAACCTAAAGAAAAATAATTTTAATGTAATAATATATCTGTAATAGATAATGAAGTTTGTGGTCTAAATTATATTTTATAGAGTTTTGTTTAAAAAAATGAGATAGGGCCAGGAATTTAGCTCAGTGGTTCCAGCACCTGTCTTGCAAGTGCAAGGGCCTGGGTTCGATCCCAGTAACCACATACAATCATTCTGGGTATGGAGACTCATGCCCACTATCAATCAGTACCACATACCACAGTGCCAGGCGTGGTGGCTCACACCTGTAATCCCAGCCCTTGGGAGGCAGAGGCAGGAGAATTGCCGTGATGTGAGTTGGAGGGTGAGCTCAGGGCCAGCTTGAACTACAAAGCAAGACCCTGTCTCAAAAAAAAAAAAAAGAGCTACATAAATATCTTATGTTCACCAAGTTGAAATATGATATGTCACATATGAGAAAACTAAAAACTTATGAATCTTAATGCAGATATCATTAATTAAGAATTTGGGATAAACAATTTGATCTGCTTCACTTCTATATTAAGTGTATGTGGTAAACCAATTTAAGAGGATGAACTACACTAACAATTTTCAGACTATTGTAATATGGAAATTAAAACTGTTAATGTTAAT
>PVIR01042736.1:0-12169 GCA_004026965.1 Petromus typicus | reverse complement strand
TGGGTGTGGAGACCCACACCCAGCAGCAACCAGTACCACATACCACAGTGCCGGGTGTGGTGGCTCACGCCTGTAATCCCAGCACTCGGGAGGCAGAGGCAGGAGGATTGTGATGTGAGTTTGAGGCTGAGCTCAGGGCCAGCCTAAACCACAAAAGCGAGACCCTGTCTCAAAAAACCTAAAAAAAAAAAAAAAAAAGCACTGAACATATGGAGATTCATATACCAAAAAAAAAATGGACTTTAAACCTACTACATTTTAAGTTAATTCAAAATGCATCACAAATCTAAATATAAACCTCAAAACTATAAACTTGTAGAAGAAAATACAAGATAAAATATTTGTGGTGTTGGGTCACAATTTTTCAGGCATAACAACAAAAGTACAATTCATTTTTAAAAATTGATGAACAAGGCTTGATCAAAATGTAGAACTTTTGTTCTTTGAGGTACACTATATAGAGAATGCAAAGACAAGCCACAGGATCTTGAGAGAAAATATTTCAAGGCATATTTCTCATAAAGGACCTATATATCCTGACATAAAAACCTCTTTAAAGACAATTTAAAAAAACAAAAATGACAGATGGCTTGAACAGACACTTCAGCAAAGAGGTTATATGGATAGCAAATAAGCATATGAAAACATACTCAATATTATTAGTCACTAGAGAAATGCAAATTAAACCATGTGATACCACTACACACCTATTAGAATGGCTAAAATGAAAATGACTGACCATTCCAAGTGCTGGCGAGGATGTGGAGCAAGCAGAACTCTCATACACTGCTGGTGGAAATGTAAAATGGTACAACCACTTTGGAAAACAGTTTGCCAGTTGCTCAAAACATTAAATATATGGCTACTATATGACATAGATATTCTATTCCCAGATAGGAAGGGATAGAAAACACATGTCTATAGCGGCTTCTAAATAAATGTTCATAGACTTTTGGTTATTAACAGCCAAAATATAAACCTAAAATGTCCAACAACAGATAAGTGAATAAACTGTGGTGAATCCATACAATGGAATGCTACTGGTTAACAATAAGAAATACTCATTCAGTGACATAGATGAATCTTTAATTATTCTGAGTGGAAGAAGCTACACATGAAAAGCATATAGTATAATAATTCCATCTATATACAATTATAGGAAATATAAATTGATCTATAGTGAGAGAAAGTACTGTAGATGTAGCTCAGAGGGTCCAGGGGGTCAGGGGAGGTGGAGATGGAGGGAGAAAAGGAAGGGAAGAAAGGAAGAAAATGAGCAGGCAGGAAGGTAAGCTACAGAGATCAGTGCTTGGGGGTGGGGCACATGTGGGGACATGAGAAAGTGTTATAGAGACAGAGATATGAGGGAACTTTCAGAGGTGAGGGAAATATACGTATTTTGGTTGTAGAAATGGTTTCACATGTGTATATACATGTTGTTACATTAAGTGGCATACCGTATGTGCATGCTACTGTAAGAAAATGTGTGAGGGAAACAAACATGTCACCACATTAAAAAAAAAAAAAAAACAAAACCCAAACTACTCCTAGTAAAATCAGAAAACTCAAGATTAGCTGAAGTGAGAACAACCTGCTTTAATCTTCTTATTGGAAACAGTTATTGGGATATTTTAGTATATACCTTTTGGGAACTTCTATGCAGTCTCCCATTGTTTTTCAGAAAAGGGATATATATGCACAGTTTTGAATAATGATATCACCACGAATGTCATTTGCAATAAACATTTAAAATATATTTTTATACCCAGACAATGTAATATTCCCACATATGGATCTACTTAGATATTTAGCTTCCTTATAAGTTTTTATCATGTAATAGGGTGTACATACTTTTAGTGGTTCTGTTAGAATGAATTCTTTTTTTTTTTTTAGGTTTTTTTGAGACAGGGTCTTGCTTCTGTGGTTCAGGCTGGCCCTGAGCTCAGCCTCAAACTCACATCACAGCAATCCTCCTGCCTCTGCCTCCCGAGTGCCGGGATTACAGGCGTGAGCCACCACGCCCAGCACTGTGGTATGTGGTACTGGTTGCTGCTGGGGTGAGTCTCCACACCCATTATTGTTATGTGGTTACCAGGGATCGAACCCGGGTCCTTGTGCTTGCAAGACAGGCGCCGGAACCACTGAACTAAATCCCTGGCCCAGCCCTAGAATAAATTCTTTGTAGGATTATGTTGCACTAAACATTCTGATAAACTGTGTAGAAGAATCTTACATCTCAAACTAGAGTCAAACTGATCTATCTTGCTCTGTTCCAGGTTTTTATGATTAGTCTTTTTCTTACTAAAAAAGGACATTGTTTCTTGTTTATTCCCGACCCCCAGTCCTGAGGAATAAACCAAGGGCCTCTGCACTGAGCTACATCTCTAAACCTTTTCTAAATTTTATTTTGAGACAGGGTCTAAGTTGATCAGGCTGACTTTGACCCTCCTGCATAAGCCTCCCAAGCAGTTGGGATTACAGGTGTTTGCCTAATTTCCAAAGGAAAAATTCATGATTTGCTTGCATTTTCAGGCTGCTGTTTCCCACCCTTAAATATCTTTTCTAGCTTAAAGGATAAAGTATGGAAGATTAAACTTTATTCTAGTCTCAAACCTTTTCCAAACTCTGTATTCTACTCACAATCCATTATGAATTAAAAATTGTCTGGAGTCATTTATACCTGAGGCCTGGTGTTGTTTCAGAGGAAGCATTCACAAGACTTCCAGAAGCCTTATGTTAGCTACAACATCTAACTCAGTTACATATACCAATGAAAGACATCAGTACATTTAATTCAAAAGCATATAGCCTAACAGTTCATTTGCCACTGCTACACAGGGACACTGACTTTACCCTGCTAATTAGGAAAAATCCAACTGGTTATTATTGGTTTGCTGATGACATTTTCCCTCAGTGCAAAAACTCTCAAGCTAAGAATGAAACCAGCAACCAAAACCCAGTTCCCAAAAGTATTATTCCTCAGTTCTGAGTAGCTTTGTGCTCACCTACTATCTTGCGCACCAGGGAAGGTCGATCTGTATCCAAATCTTTCTTTAGACTTTCTACTGGAGAGCTCCGCCCTGAAGCAGGGTAGAGAGAGGCATGCCATTTCTCAGGGTCCCAGACACCATCACTATAGGTCAAAAGATACCAACAGTTAGCATGTGCAGCCATGAACTACATAAGTGGTCTAATTTTTAAGGCTCTTTTAAGTAAAAAGTTATGGAAACCTCTTTGTTGATATAAAACTTCATAGTTGCCTTGAGAATAGTTATCTTTTAAAATGAACACAAAAACATTTTAGTAATACTTTACTGCTCATCACAACACTAATCGGCACTTGAGGGTGATCAGTATACAAATGAAACATTCAGACTACAATCCTTGCAGCACACATGAATTACAGGAACTATGCCTATTCTACACAAAGTCAACAAATATTTATTACCCAGTTCATTAAAGGCTAATAAGTCCTAAGCCTTTAACCAGAACAGTGTGTGATATATATTTTTCTTTGCCCCATATTAGTTTTTCCACAAATGGGACAGCTTAGGCATCTGGGTAGTCGTGATTTTTGAATGAGGTATTACACTATGCAGATCAGAAACTCTTGAGCCCAACAATCTAGTATCAAATTCTAGTTCTGCACTATTCTGGATATGCTGCTGAGCTGCATCTTTCACAAAAAGGACTTCAAACTATAACTGGTTTGGCCATACTCTGTACTCGTACCACACTCCACTAGTTGTCTTTCACAGTCTACAGTAGGTGTAATAATAAACACTTAGGAGTAACTGAGTATATCCTTTAACAGACCAATGTTCCATGAAAGCAGGGAGTTGTCCGAAAGTGCCCGGTATTTGTAACACAGCAGGTACCAACTGAGTATTTTTCTTTTTGCTGCTGGGAGACTGAACCCAAGGTTTGATGTAAATGAGGGCACATACTTAGTACTGTACCCTCGTCCTGAGCAGTTTTTGTAAAAGTGAGCCAAGCTCTCAGTCCTAAGACTCTCATGATAAAGGGGATACAACTTATCTATCTCCTAAGGCATTTGTGAGGATTACGTGGGAGTTTAAGAACCCAACAAATTTCCTTCTTGAAAAGAAAAACAATAGAATAATGCTCTTTCCTTATTTTATTCAGTAGGCACAGTGTTTCTATTTCAGAATGAAATCTATGTCTGCTCATAATTATTCCTGCCAAGAAGAAACAGAGATATAACAATAAATTACAACCTGAGGCATGAAAGATTTACAGATGTAATGGAAAAAAACAAAAAACAACTAGCTTACCTGCAACCCAAGAAAAATCCTAGTCGATAAAAATGGTAATTATTCCAATAACACCTCTGTTAGGAAAATGTGGTAAAGCATCTAGATTTAACAGACCTGGTGTAAAGTCTTTATACAAATTTTTAAGTTTATCCTAGTCAATCAGAAACTGAAACATGACACTTTGTATGTTAAGAAAATGAACCATCTATCTTGATATTCAAGAATATAGGTTTACTGTAGGAAAATTTCAGACCATTTTAGATAGACTCTTCAAACTAACATCTTCACCTTTTGTAAAGAAGCCTATGATGCCATAAGGCTGACCTAAATGACTCTGCAAAAGGGGGGCACTCAGAAGAAGACAGCGGGGTGGGCAAGAAAGAGCTTAAAGCCAGCTTGCTCAGAGTAGCTGAATCTGGCTCTTGAAATACCCTCAAAGCACAGTACAAGGACACAAGGTCCGGAAAAAAGACCCTGGTGAGGACTCTTCGGTTCCAGTCTTTGGTTCTGCTTTCTGCGTAATTTGGATCAAGGTCTTTTCTAGCTTTAGTTTCTTTTTTTTTTTTTTTTTTTTTTGAGACAGGGTCTCACTTTGTATTTCAAGCTGGCCCTGAGCTCAGCCTCCAACTCACATCACAGCAATCCTCCTGCCTCTGCCTCCCGAGTGCTAGGATTACAGGCGTGAGCCACCACGCCCGGCACTGTGGTATGTGGTACTGATTGCTGCTGGGTGTGAGTCTCCATGCTCAGTACTGTATATGCTTACCAGGGGACTGAACCCCGGCCCTTGCGCTTGCCAGACAGGTGCTGAACCACTGAGCTAAATCCTCGGCCCCTAGCTTTAGTTTCATTACTGGTTAGTGGAAGTCTATGTTTTTACCTCTTAAAATCTCTCTCTCACTTATTCTGCAAAAACAAATGCCTTCAAAATAACATAATTCTTAATTTACCAATAACAAAAAATTAACTAGGAGAAGTTAATAACTCATAATGACAGGCATACCTGTCGTACTTTTCCGAGAGGCATGAAGGCCTCTGTTTGGAATGGGGGCATTCTTTTATATCCAAGAGTTCCTCCTAAAAAGAGAAATCAAATGAGAATTCTGAATCACATTTCTCAGGCCACATACCTTCAACTTATTTCTGTTGTGAGTATTGAGTGTCTGCCTTAAGCATTTCACACAGTTTATCTACATTTCTGACTTATTCTAGAAAGAACTGGAATGTGATCAAGTTTCTTACAAGAAGCCCAAATAAAAATTACCAAGCAGTGATAATGATCACTTACTACTGATCAGTTTTTGTTAAAACATGTTCTTTCCTGTATCACTGTTCAATGATAAGGTCACAGCCCACAATACCAAAAGCTCATCAAAGCCTGGAAGCTTCAGCCTTAGATTAAACCTCCAACTCATCTTACCATTTTTTAAGTACCTTTGATGCCAAATCACCAGAGATAGTTGTTTTAAAAAAAAAGCTAAAATTTCAAGAAGAAAAAAAGCACAAGGAACACCCACATACTTTTTACTTGAATTTACCTTTATACATTTCCTTCCCTTTGGTTTATCATTTGCTTTCTCTCTATGTATCTTTTTTTTTTTTTCCTGGTACCAGGAGTTAACTCAGGACCTTGCTCTTACCAGGCAGGTGTGATGCCACTGGGTACATCCTTGTCCCCTTATTATTTTTAACCACTTGAAAGTAAATTGTTGTAAATCATGATTCCTTTATCCCTACATACTTTTGTGCCTATTTCCAAAGAATAAGGATATCCTTTTACAACTTCTAGCCAGTTCCACTGGCCACATAGAGAAGTATCTAAGTGACAGTTTTTTCCACTCTCAAACATGGGAATTGTTTGGTGTCATTTTGATGCAGAGGACAAAGCTAACTTGCCCATACAATGGATGCCTTTGGGACTTACCTGTGCAGACTGTGGAAAGAAGGCTTGTCAGCTTTACCTTTCTATAGTCATCAATAATACTTTATTCTCCTAGTTCTGGTTTCGTCAGCTGGATCCAATACTGTCTTTTTATCTTCTCCTTCCTTTATTTATTTATTGTTTTTTTTTTTGAGACAGGGTCTGGCTTTGTAGTTCAGGCTGGCCCTGAGCTCAGCCTCAGACTCACATCACAGCAATCCTCTTGCCTCTACCTCCCAAGGGCTGGGATTACAGGCATGAGCCACCATGCCTGGCACTGTGGTATGTGGTACTGATTGGTGCTGGGCTTGAGTTTCCACGCCCAGTATGGTATGTGGTTACCAGGGATCAAACCCCGGTCCTTGCGCTTGCAAGACAGGTGCCAGAACCACTGAGCTAAATCCCTGGCCCCATTTTCTCCTTCCTTTAACACAGGATCTGGTCTAGGAACAGATATCTGGTTGTCACACCTCTTTTGTCTCCTTTAGTCTGGAATATTTCCACAACTTTTTCCCCATCATGACAGTGACATTTCCACAGTCTCTCTCTGTAAAAGAACAGTATTCATTTTGGATTTGGCTGAAGTTATTTCATGACTGAGGCTAAGCATCCCCAAAGCAGAAGGCTGTGTCCTCAGAACATTGCTGCTGGATGCTGGGACGTTCAGTTGCCTCTAATGACTGCTGTGAACTGTGATGATTTGGTTAAGATCCTCTAGTTTGTCTGCTGTTCACTATGTTCTCACTTGCAGGGTAGAATGCAATCTGTGGGGAAGCACCTTAAAATCATCTAAATATCCTGCTTTTTGTATAATGTCGATCCTAGACATAAGTGTCGAGTGATGAATTTTGCCCCTCCCTCTTGGGGGAGTCTTTTTTTTTTTTTTTTTTTATCTTTATTGGTACATTAAATATACACATCATGATTGCACTCCATAATGGGGATTTGTACCAGTATAAGACGTAACTTAATTCTCATTTTTTCCCATAGCCCTACCCACCCTACCACCCTTGGGGGAGTCTTTTTTTTTTTTTTTTTTTTTTTTTAGGTTTTTGGAGACAGGGTCTCGCTTTGTGGTTCAGGCTGGCCCTGAGCTCAGCCTCCAACTCACATCACAGCAATCCTCCTGCCTCTGCCTCCCGAGTTCTGGGATTACAGGCATGAGCCACCACGCCCGGCACTGTGAAATGTGGTACTGGTTGCTGCTGGTCCTAAATCTCCACACCCAGTATTGTATGTGGTTAACTGGGGATCGAACCCAGGTCCTTGAGCTTGCAGGACAAGCACTGGAACCACTGAGGTAACTCCCCGGCCCGGCTCGCCCTTACTTTTTAAACTCCAATCCTCTTTCAATATTTAACTGCTAGCACTTGGGGTTATATTTTAAGCCCATGCTTCTCCATTTTTTCTATATGATGATAATAGATTCATAGACTCTTAGTTCTTCCAGTGGTCCATAATTCACTAAGGTCCTTCATTATTTTGAAGTACAAATTGTTCCAAATTTTGTCATTGGGAGCCTATTCAAACTGGCTCATGTGTCCTTTCAACGTGACCCTATCTTTTTTGAAAAAACACTTCCTTACTCTCTGGCTTATCTTCGATCCACCCTGTCACAGCCTTGAAGTCAGCCATTTCTCTGATAAATTCAAGTACCTTCAAGTCTGGGAGTTGGTTATATTCTTATTTGCTTGTAGGCCCTTTCACCAAAATCAGAAGTAAATGCATCTAAAGGTACACACACTATCACAGATATCTCCTCTTATACACGCATATACACAATCATTTCCTGTTGGTATCAGTTTAAACCTAAGCATATTCATAAGGTAAAAAACACAGACTCACAAACATTCAGTTCCAGTAGCAGTGCTCCAACTACCTTGAAAAAAAGCATTAGCAGCATGTCCTGACCTTTGCAACATTCCCATCCAAGGCCTCCCAAGAGAATGTACGCTCAGCCTACAGGAATCACTGCATATATAAATATACCATGAACTCACTCAGTCTTCAGATACCTAAAGCTTCTAAATGTTTGAAAGCTAAATTCCCTATGATCACAGGACATTTTAGTTTTGAAAGCAGGATATGGGTTAAGCGCTTATATTTTAAGATTTACTTATAAATTATTAACTGGATAGAAACACCTAGAAAAGTTTAGAAAACTAACATACATAGAATTTAAATAAAATAAAATGTCTACAGCTGGGTGTAGCGGTACATGCCTATAATCTCAGCACTAGGGAGGCTGAAGCAGGAGGACCACCTAAAATTTGAGGCCAGTCTGGGTTAGTGAGTTCAAGGCTAGCCTGAACTGTACATAGAAAGACTTTATCTCAAAAGAAAAAAATACAGTATCCAAAATGAAACTGTCAAAAGCACTGATACATTGACCTATAAATTACCAGTAAAGACTGGAGTCCAGAAAAAAGGCAAATGGGCTGACAGTAGACAATGCCAACAGCAGGTATGACAGTATAGAAATTCTAAGATTTAAAAATTTTCCAATTAGAGGGTCTGGGGATATAGTTCAGTGGTAAAGTACTCACCCTGCATGGCTGAAACCCTGTACTAGAGTCACAGATTGGGGACAAAATAAAAGGGGAAAGGGAAAGCGGGAAAAATGGAAAAGAAAAAGATTCCAATAGAAATAGGAAAGACCTTCTAATACAGAAAATACACACAACACTACAAGGGGAAAAAAAACCTGTGAAGCTTTCTATTACTAGAAGTGACTCAAAGATTTATAAATCTCCTTGCCTTAGGTCGAGGATTTAGCTCAGTGGTTCCAGTGCCTGTCTTGCAAGCATAAGGACCCGGGTTCAACCCCAGGTAACATATACTGTACTGGGTGTGGAGACTCACGCCCAGCAGCAGTCAGCACCACATACCACAGTGCTGGGCGTGGTGGCTCACGCCTGTAATCCCAGCACTCAGGAGGCAGAAGCAGGAGGATTGATGGGATGTGAGTTTGAGGCTGAGCTCAGGGCCAGCCTGAACCATAAAGCGAGACCCTATCTCAAAAAAAAAAAAAAAAAATTACAGCTAAACAAGGTTATTAGTTTAAAAATAAGAAAATGTGAATTAACTATGAATGTTAGTTAAGAACAATGTACCAACACTGGCTATTAATTGTAACAACACAGCCAGGCCTGGTGCCACATGCCTGTAATGGCAGCATTCTGGCAGGCTGAAGCAGGAGGATTCAAAGTTTGAACAGCCTGGGAAATAGGATTTAGTAAGACACTGTCTCAAGATCATATATATATGGATACCACCAAAAACATGTATATATACTTCAGCAGTTCAATGTAATATTAATATCTGTAAGCTAATGGCCACCATTTTGAGCATCTCCTATAACTGTAGAAGCCAAAAGTAACTTGTAAGCTGGGTGTGGTAGCATATTCCTATAATTCTAGCACTTGGGAGGCTCAGATAGGAAGACTGCCACAAGTCTGAGGACAGACTGGGCTGTACAAGTGAGTTCCAGGCCAGCCTGGACAACATAGCAAGACCCTGTATTTAAAAAAAAAAAAAAGTAATTTGTATTAATTTGATGATGTCTCAAATTTAGAATCAAAATACTTATACAAGCTTTTCTTTTCCTGATGTACACATTTTCTCAGTAGGCTCTATAATATATACAAACATTCATATATACACACAATAATATAGTAATGTATGATCAAAATAGTAAAAACTTAGTGAGGAATATACAGGAACCTTTTACACATAGAAAAATTAACTTAAAATGTGTCAAAGGGCTGGGGATGTCACTCAGCGACACAGTGCCTCCCTGGCCAAGTGCAAGGCCCTGAGTTCAATTCTAAGTACCAAAAAAGAAAAAAAAAAAAAAATAGGTGTCAAAGGGCAGAAGACACTGTATGTGGTACAGTATTTGTCTCACATATGTAGGGGCCTGGGTTCAATCTCTAGCACTGTGAAAAACAAAACATTAAATAGCTACCATCTGATTTTGCAATTTCAACTCCTTAGTATATACCAAAAGAACCAAAATAGATATCCATCAAAAACCCGATACACAAACGCTCATAGCAATAGTAAGCATAGTAGCCAAAAAGTGGAAACAATGTATGTGTTCACTAACTGATGAATAAACAAAATGTAGTAGAGCCACACAGTGGAAATACTGAGTAATAAAAAGGAATGAAAAGCCAGGCTTTGTGGTGCATACCCGTAATTGAGACTCTGTTTAAAACAAAAATGTTTTTCTAAAAAAGGAAGGAAGGACTGATATACCAAAGTTACAGTATGGTGAAAACTTGAAAACCTGCTAAGTAAAAGAAGACAGATGAAAGGCCAAATACTGCCTAATTCTATTCATACATAAGATTCAAACAGGTAAATCTATGTGGATAGAACTATATTTGTATCTGTCAAGGGCTGAGGGAAGAGTACAATGAGGAGTTAGTGCTAATTATCATAGTTTCTGTTTTGGGATAAATATAGCCTGGAATTAGTGATGATTATTGTATAGTTTTGTGATTTTACTGAAAACTTCTGAGTGGTACACTTAACAAAGATTTTTCTTTTTTTAGGTTTTTTGAGACAGGGTCTCGCTTTTGTATTCAGGCTGGCCCTGAGCTCAGCCTCAAACTCACATCTCAGCAATCCTCCTGCCTCTGCCTCCCAAGTGCTGAGATTACAGGTGTGAGCCACCATGCCTGGCACTGTGGTATGTGGTGCTGATTGCTGCTGGGCGTGAGTCTCCATGCCCAGTATTTTATGTGGTTACCGAGGATTCGAACCCGGATCCTTGTGGATGCAAGACAGGCGCTGAAACCACTGAGCTAAATCCCCAGCCCGATTTTTCTTTTTTCTTTTTGCAGTACCAGGGATTGAACCTGGGCCCTTGTGCTTCAAATGTAGGTGTGGTACCATTTGAACTAAATCCCTGACCCTAGAGTAAATTTTATTTATATGAACCAAGTATCGATTTTAAAAGTTTATTTACAAGTTTATTTTCAAAAAGTAAATAAAGCTGGGCATAGTGGTACATAATCTGTACTTCCAGAACTTTGAGAGACCATGGCAAGAGGATATCAAGTTTGAGGTCCAGCACCTGGAAAGCTTAGCAAAAAACAGAAATGGGGATGTGGCTCAGGGCAAAGGGCCCCTGAGCTCAACATCTGGTACCCTTCCCTGCAAAAAAAAGAAAAAGAAAAGAGTTGTTTAGCTGAGTGATGTGGCATATGTCTGTAGTCCCACCTACTTAGGATGCTGAGGCAGGTACATTTCCTAGCCCAGGTGTTCAAGACCAGCCTGTGTAACACAGTGAGGCCCCCAGTCCCCTCCTACTTCCAAAAACTTCAGTTAATATTTTGTTCAGTATATTTTCTCACAGACTTACTACTCTAATCATAAACAACAACTGTTCTCAGCTACAAAAGCGTCTCTCAGATTGGTTTTTACTGTTGATTTTAGATGCTTGGAATATGTGAATAATTGCTCAAACAACCAACTGTAAGAGCAGAATGTTTAGCAATAAGTCATTTACACATTGCCATTAACCACCCCAACTGCACCTTTTTGCCAGTGTCCAACTCTGACCAAGTACAATGGCAACACAGCTCACCAGGCTATACAGAAAATAGAGCCATATTCAGCATTAATAGGCAGAAGCCTGAATAAAAGAAAAAATTTTTGTGTTGTAAGCATAAATACTTAGGCAAAACCATATATGTGTATGTAGGTAGAGACAGGGTCTCACTATGCAGTTCAGGCTGGCCTCGAACTCAGTACATAGCCCAGGCTAGTCTCAATTCATGGTGATCCTCTTACCTAAGCCTCCAAAATGCTTGGAATAGGCATGTTCCCTGCCAGTTGTATTTATTATTGTTTTTTCTGTTTTAGAGATTTTTTTGTATTTACTGTTCTTTTTTTTTTTTTTTTTAGGTTTTTGGAGACAGGGTCTCGCTTTGTGGTTCAGGCTGGCCCTGAGCTCAGCCTC
>PVIR01042735.1:0-12093 GCA_004026965.1 Petromus typicus | reverse complement strand
GGGACAGAAGGAGGCTTATTTTCTCTCTTGCTGGCTTTGATACCTTCTGCTCGCCATAAAATGCTTTGCCTCTGCCGTGCCTGTCTGCCATGCCATCCTGCCTTGGAGACAGCCGATTATGGACTGAAACCTTTATAATTTATGAGCTAAATAAGCCTTCCTCCCCTTACTTTTGGGTGTTATCTATATTGTCTCAACATCTAGAGAAAAGTAACTAGACAAAGTGCTAGTATCATATATAGCAGTTCTCACTAAGTATAGGAATTTTGAAAATGATGAGGTCTCTAAATTGAGGTCCCAGTTTGTACTTGTGCTTATCCCTTAAGTATGTGAAGTTCTAGAGGCTGATGGTGTTGTGGATGCTGTGCACACTTGTCTTGGGGTGGGGTTGCATCCCATAAATCCATCGCAAGTTGAAAACTCCCTAAGTCAAAAGTGTACTGACTGTACCTAATATAGCACCCATCCGAGCTGACCAACATAACACAGTGCAGAGTGCAGTTTCTTGTGATCATGGGCCAATGAGGGGTTGTTGCTGGGACCACTCACTGTCTGACATCACAACAGAACATCGGACCACAAATCACTAGCCTGAAACAAAGTCTAAATTCCAGTTTTGAATTGTGATTTGTACTGGATGTGAATTCCTTTCACACAAGCTTGAAGTGAAAACATCATTAAGTCATACCATCATAAGTCAAGAACCATCTTACTCAGCTTTCTTTGCAACAGCTAGTCAATCATCTAGTGGTTGGTTCCAGCTGAAGGTGTGGTTTAATGCACCTGACCTTTGATTTCTGCTGCTTTCTTTCCGTTTTCCCACAGCAGCCCTGTGTGGTCACATTGCTTTCTCCTTCCAAAAGCAAGAAAGGAATATAATAAAGTTGTTTACACTAAGGAGATCTGAAGCCATTACTGGTGACATGATTTTAGACACCAAGGAGTAGAGACAGTTTTCTTCCTAAAGCATAATACATAGACAACTATACACTTGTTCTAAAAGTGATCTCCCTTGTCTTTGAAAGTGTTTTGTTTTGTTTTGAGACAGGGCCTTACTTTGTAGTTCAGGCTGGCACCAAACTCATTATGTAGCCCAGACCAGCCTCGAACTCAGCAGTCCTCCTGCCTCTGCCTCCCGAGTGCTGGGATTACAGGTGTGAGCCACCACGCCCGGCACTGTGGTGTGTGGTTACTAAGATCAAACTCAGCATCTTGTGCTTGCCAGACAGATCCCAGAACCACTGAACTAAATCCCTGGTCCGAAAGTGTGTTTAAAAACAATCTGTTGATGCACAGTTACATGATGCAATGCAGTACACTGAGATGAGATAGATGGAACTGGTCCCAGTCCACCTGCTCGTGGCTGTGAAGTGAGGAGAAGGGCATACTTCAGTCGTCAAGGGTGGAAGTACCCGCGTCCTGCTGGTGCCACACACTGAACTCAGATCTGGCCATGATGGGTGGCCTTGAGGCAGGAAGACCCAGCATCAGGACCGAAGGGAGGGGCCCTACTGTCCCTGCTGTCACTTCTTGCAGTCAAGCCTCTTGATCGTAATGGGGAGAAAAGATGGAATACATAGGTATTCATAGGCAGTTAAATACAAATACCACAGACTTGGAAGAGATTAAAGCAGATTTAACGTGTGTAAAAGTTTTCCTGAAAGATATTTATTCATTTTTACATTTTTATTTTTATTAGTATGTATTTATAGTACATAATGATTACATTCTTCATGGAGAATTGGTACACGTACATACCACATCTTAATTCTTTTTACTTCCTCTCTCTCCCGGAAAGAGTTTTAAAATAATTTGTGTGTGTATGTATTTTTAAAATTTTAAAATAATAACATGTATAATGAGGGAAATAGTGACTCATAATTCTGCTACCCTAAGAAAATGGTATGTGTATATGTAAACTGAATGTTCTTGAAATAGATTAGTATTTTATTACATAGATGAATGTATGTTTCATTTGCATTATATTAAGTCTTCAAATGACCTACTTACTTGAATGGCAGTTTTATGCCATTTATGCCACAGTCTTCTGCTATTATAAAACAGAAGCAAATATAGGATAATGCAAATGAAACTGTAAAGGAAGAGCATTAAAAAGTAGTATCTTTTCTTTTCTTTTTTTTGTTTTGTCTCTCTTTGTAGGTTAGGCAGGCTTCGAATTTACTGTGTAGCCCAGGCTGGCCTTGAACTCATGGTGATTCTCCTGCCTCAGCCTCACACACAGGCATGTGCCACCACAGTCAGCTAAAAAGTATTTTTGAGATGCTAAGTTTGAGTGTATGCATATACACAGGAAAAAATAAATGATCCAGTATTTCTGATCCTGGTACCCTCTTGAACTGGGCCTGATTTAAACTAATATTCACTTCTTGGTGGAAGTCTGATATTGTTGATGGATCCAAGAGTCATCTTTTACTGTTAGGAATATAAAACACTTCAGTGTCTGCCTGTCAGTTGGGGTGGCGTGTGATAAATACTGAACATCGACAGGGCCGTCCTCCCACCTGGTCCAGTCTTGGTGGTGTGGATCCAGGCTAGCGCCCTCCAAGAGCATTACCAGCTTCCTTTGCCGGACTTGAGCCTCTGGGCCTGGACAGTTATTATTAACTGTAATCTGTAACCTGTCTCCTCTGTGTCCAGTGTCAGCTCGTAACAAAGTACATCCGTTAGTGCAGGCTCCAGGACCTGCTTCAAAGAGACCTTTCCCTGGAGTAATTGTGGTACAGTTAGTGCTGATATCTGTTACAGCATGTCAGATGCCCTCCAGCTTAGATGGAAATGTTCCTTTGTCAGGTGGAACATTCCAGAGAGGCAGTAGCCGTTAGACCTGAGGAGACCAATTCACAAATGCAAGCAAAGCCAAGGCTTCTGAAAAGTGGCAGATGTAATTATTGGGAGATTTGTGGTGAAGGGAAATACTTATTATTTGTTTTCTGTTTAGATTCCCAGGGCCCTTTAAATTCTGGCATATTTCCCAGGGACTAAAGCTGGAAGGAGTTTTTACTTTTCAGTAAATTCTCTGTGTAATGATGTTAAGTGGGTAATTTGGGTCCCCCAGAGCCTGGGCTCCACGCAGGTCCCGGAGCCATGAGGTGCTATTTCTCAACCCCCGAATGTTGCTGCGAAGTCGCTGCCCACACTTTGCCTTCCTTGGCCCTGACTTGTGCTTGTCTGCTCTTTATCATTTGGCTGCTTTTGGAGGCTGTGAAAGTGGAATCGTAGGTGAATGATCAGTAGACCCACCTGCCCAGTTCTGGAGATTGGATTTCAGGGCCTCGACCCTGACTACATCCCCAGTCGTTTTGTATTTGGAGACAGGGTCTGGCTAAATCAGCCAGTTTCCCAAGCTGTGTTCAAACTTGTGCTCCGCCTTCCTCCACCTCCCTGAGTGCTGGGATTCAGGCGTGTGCTGCCATGCCTGGCTAAGGACATAATCTCTTCAGGCAAACCGCCTGTGAGCACAGTTATTATTAACTCCAGTACCTGGTGCCTACCAACCTGCTTCGTGCTCGCAAGGCTTCTTTTATGTCTGAAAGTTCCTTGCCCTCAGACTGTCCATTATACCCTCACAGAGCCATTTGAACTGTGCCTGGTGAAAACGGGAAACTCCGTGGAGCTTTGTGTTTCCTTATTAACACTTTTTTCTGTAGTATAATTTTTAATTTTTAAAATTGTAGTAATTATTCATAATATGGAACTCACCATTTAACGCTGCTAGCAAGCTTAACTCCGTGGCATTGGGCCCATTCACAACAAAGTACCACCATCGCCCTCACCCATCTCCAGACCATTCTCCATCTTCCTGAACTGAGGCTCTGCCCCACGAAACATGAAATGTCAAGCCTCCGTCCTTCCCTCTCACAGCCCCGGTGACTGGGGGTAGTCTCGTTTCTGTCTTGGAGGTTGATTACACTTCGTACTTCATAAGTGCAGAGTCACCCAGTATCTGTTCCTTTTTTGTATTTCTCTCGAAAAGACTTTGGAGCTTTTTCTTATGAACCTTTTCTGAGCAGGCCATCTGGCCTTTCAGGACTGAGGGCAGAGGAGGTGGTGCTGGAGATCTGCAGAACGTCCGGGGGCTGAGCCCGTGGCGGCTGCCCTGGGGCGATCGGCTTCGGGAGCTGCCAGCAGCACTTGGAGCTACGTGCAGCCAGGTGGTTCCTGTCTAGACACCGTGGCTGAGTCTATATGTTTCATTCAAACTCCTTAGTCCAGATGTCTGTGTGTCACCAAAATCTGGTGAGGTTTTTGTGCCCTGTTTTTGGGGGGTGCAGCACTGGTGCTGGAACCCAGGATTTCCCACGTGCTAGGCAAGCGCGCTAGCGCTGGTCTGCACCCCAGCCACCTACCAGTTTTTAAAGCATCGTGTGCACAAGGTGAGCACTCCGACTGTTTAAAGACTGTCTCCCCCACTGCAGCCCCAACCTCTCTGAGTGGGGAGCTGAAGTGACCCCTCTGTTCCCTGCCTTTCCAGAGACATTAACCCACATGCAGTCTGTGGTTGTGTCTCTGCCAATCTCCGCTGTAGTGTGTGGGGCTAATGGAGTGTTATGTGTGTGGCTATGGAAATTCTGTGTTCAGCTGAGTCATCCATGCTACTAAATTACATTTTGCTTCTCGAGTAGTCTTTTGATTGCCCAAAGAGTTTCCTTGCTGGTTTGTTTGGTTGATTTTCTAAGAATTAATTACTCATTCTTCCTTCAATTCTGAACGGAAACTCTGTATATGCATCCAACTTTCATCAACTGATTTTTTTTTCTTCTAGGAGATGCCCGTCTGGCTCCCTCAGTCCTCTCCCTGTCTGAATGTGTTGCCATCCAGATCCAGGTCCACTTGTGTCACCTGTCGTTTGGGGGGCCCCTGCCCCTCCTCTGCTCCAGCTCCTATTCCAGTCCCCTCTCTCTTGGACCCTAAGTCCTCCCTTTCTTGGTTCTTCCTCCTTTACTTCCTGGGACATTCATGTCTGATAAGTTTCTCCCACTGGGACCTTGAGATGATTTGGCTGGAGACAGATTGAGAAAGCAACATAATTTCTCTTTGTAAGTGTGAGATTGTTGATGTATTTCCTCTGTTTCTCAGAATTGCTCTTGAGAAGTACCTGAGGGCCCCACTCACCGTCAGTGACCCACGTTTCCCTCCGGAAGCATCTGTGTGATGTGTGATGTTCGCTTTATCTTAGAGCTGTGACTTCCCCGGTACAGCTCCATGATGGATCTTTTCCCCCACTCTTCAGTCCACCCAGATCCTGTTAGAGAAAGACCCACTTCTGCGGTTGTGGAGTATTTTCTTTAGTTAGCCTTTCCTCCCCTTTCTGTGCATTTCTGGAACTTCTTAGTCACCCAAGTTTGCTATTTTGAGCCCAGGGCCTTTTTGGTTGACGCTCCCTGGAGACTGAGCCTCCTGACATAGTGGGCGGGAGAGGAAGGGGACAACCAGTCCTCTCTGTAGTCCCCCCACACCCAGCATCTGCAGTGAGTGGGAGCCTTGGCATGGAGGTCTAGGAAGCAAAAGCAGAATTATGTATGGAAAGTCTTCAGAGTGACATAAAGGAAATGGGTCACAACAGCACCCAGTCTCCTACAGATTGTTGGCCTGTTCTTTACGTGTGTGGCAAATGGCGATGTGTGTATCATGTTTCTTTGGTTCTGCCTGCACTTTTTCTATCATGGGCTGGATTTTTCTTGCTGCTTGGTTTAAGCTACCCCTTCAGGTAACAATGACTGCACTCACTGTGTGCTATCTGTTCTCTACTGTGCAAGCACATAGCAGACTGTCACTTGTGCCTGGTTGTTCCTCAGTGTTTGTGAGCTCTGCACAGGTGCACTTTCTCTGGCCTTCACTTTTTTTCTGGACCGTCTCTGTCTCTGAGCCATGCTACAAAGCTTCTGCTCCCAGGGGTCCCAGGCCTTGAGCCAAAGCCTTTGCCAAAGGCATTGCTGCCCAGTTTCTGCAGTCGAATCCTGGGCCTGGGCTGGAGTAAAGGACAGTACTCAGGTGTGTTAGGGAATCAGTAGGCCCTTTGGAAGGAAAGTGGAGCTCGACATACTTTTGTTTCCTTTTCTTGGTCATAGCTGCATTGTTGTATGAGTGCCGTCTTTGGAGCTATAAGAGCATCTGTCCTTGAAGATCTCTGAGGGATTTCAAAGCCTTCTTCTTTCCTTCTTCCCTTTCTACACCTGTCCCAGTGCGACTTTTACATATGTTGTGTAACACAGGGTGCCTTACAAAAGATACTGTGTTCCTTAGAGGCAATGTTCCTGTGGTAAGATAAAGAAGACAAAGGGAGTCCAGAAGGAGAGTGTAGTGCTTGAGTGCTGGACTGTGGCCATGGCCATCACAGGACAGATGAAGAGGCAGCCACGTACTTGTACTTGGTGCGAGTGACATGTAACCGAACAAAGGCAGGGGTGCTGTCAGTGACTGGCCTTCCATGCTGGGGGTCGAGGCACCAGAAACCTCCATGCAGGACTAGGGGATAGCAACCTTCTAGTTTCATGGCAGTTACAGTACAGGCAATTAGATGAATATTAAAACATGCAAAATATTTTCTGTGTATGCAAAGTGGAATTAGGTTCTATTCTCAGCAGGTTTAAGATATGGGACAGTGACCCCTGGACTGAGACTGTAGTCATAGTGACCACCATCAACAGCTCAACAAATTTCCAAATGCTTTGAGAGAGTAGTAGCAAATCCCTCATGCAGCGTCTACCCTAGAATTCAAGATAAGTGATAAACAACATGTGTGTTAGTCTGGGTTCACTCAAAAATGGAGCCAGTATAGTGTGTGTGTGTGTGTGTGTGTGTGTGTGTGTGTGTGTGTGTGTGTGTGAAAGAAAGAGGTGTTCTTGACACCCCTTTATTTTCATGCTGTGGTAGGGACCAGCAAATCTGAAATCAGCAGGACGTGTGTTGAAGCTGTTGTTTGTGTCTAGTCCCGAGGCTGTGGGGAAGTAGAATTTCCACTTCTTAAGAAGATGTCAGCCTTTTCTTGCAAGGCCTTCTATTAAGTGGATAAAGCCCACATTCAAATTGTGAACAATAATCTTCTTTACTCAATGGCTGCTGTTGAAAATGTCAGTGACATGTGAAAAATACCTTGGAAGAGCCAGAGAGTTAGCTCAGTGGTTCTGGCACCTGTCTTGCAAGCGCAAGGACCCGGGTTTGATCCCCGGTAACCACATACCATACTGGGCGTGGAGACTCATGTCCAGCAGCAAGCAATACCACATACCAGCAGTGCTGGGCGTGGTGACTGACACCTGTCATCCCAGCAGTTGGGAGGCAGAGGCAGGAGGATTGCTGTGATGTGAGTTGGAGACTGAGCTCAGGGCCAGCCTGAACCACAAAGTGAGACCCTGTCTCAAAAAACATTAAAAAAAAAATAAAGAAAAATACCTTGGAAGCACCATCTGGACTGCTGTTTGACCAAATAACCATCTACTATGGCTTGGACTAGTTGACACATAATGTTAACCATACAGCACCTGACCACAGAGTTGGAAGAATTTTCTGTTCTTATATCAGGGACTCAAAAAACAGTCCCTGTATATGTCTTTCTTTGTTTTTCTTTGAAGCATAACCAGTGTGCAGCGCTCAGACAATGGATCATATATCTGTAAGATGAAAGTAAACAATATTGAGATCGTGTCAGACCCCATCAACATCGAGGTACAAGGTAAGTACAGTGACCAGAGTGTCCTGTTGCCTGCGATTGTTTTAGAGCCTATATTCAGTGTTTTGTGCGTCATACTCCAGAATTCAGATTATTTATAGCTGTACATGTGAACCTGGGAAACCCATGAGCATTGAAATTTCACAATGTGATCCTTTTTTTAAACTTCAGATAATAATAAAATCAGTCCAAACTCTGTACTTGTATGAGAGGTGAGATTAATTGAAAAGATCGTGGACTTCTTTCAAGCTTTTTAAATAAAAAAAATTTTTTTTTTTGAGACAGCGTCTCACTTTGTGGTTCAGGCTGGCCCTGAGATCAGCCTCAAATTCACATCACAGCAATCCTCCTGCCTCTGCCTCCCGACTGCTGGGATTACAGGCATGAGCCACCACACCCGGCACTGTGGTATGTGGTACTGATTGCTGGTGGGTGTGGGTCTCCACACCCAGTATGGTATGTGGTTACTGGGGGATTGAACCTGGGTCCTTGCATTTGCGTGACAGGCTCCAGAACCACTGAGCTAAATCCCCGGCCCTTAAATAATTTTTTCAAACTAATAAACTAAAGATTTTTTTTTTTAGGAGACAAAATGCATTGTATTGTCCAGTTTTTGATACTGGCACCACTACCACGCACCTGGTCCAGTGGTGTTTGGTATTACTCAGCGTCCTTTCCCATCTTGCATATGTGATAGTAGAACACAGGAGGCTGAGTCATTTCCTGGACCACAACTCAGCCTGGGACTATGCTTCGCTTAGGTTCTGCACAAGTTGCTACAGGCTCACAGTTCAGAGCAATTTTGTGATGTTTCGTGACATCACATGTGGGCCACTAGGGGTGAGAAGAGAGATTTCAGACAAGGAACAGTTACTTAGCCCTTGAGCAACCTGACTGTTAGTAGGAAATGTGAGCGGGTGCACAAGTGAGCCAGGCCGGATGAGCTAGGCACTATGTGTGCTGCCCTGGGCCTGGGGTTTGCATGCCTGGCTGTGGTGGCAGAGCCTGTCAATGGAGGTTACAAGGAGGAAGCACTTTAGTGCTACCCCAGTGGTTGCTTCCCTGCCCTCTCCCCCCCCCCCCCCCCCCCCCCCCCCCCGCAGCATGGCCCTTGGATCCTCCTCTTCTGCTTTCTCAGAGCCTCCGCATCTCAGGTGCAGGCCTTGGGACAGGTGAGTAATTTGCAGGCAGAAGCATCTCTTACTAACAAACCTTTTCTGCTGAGTTCTTCTGTGACCCTGAACTTGATACCAACTTACAGCATGAGACCAGAGAAAAAAGAGAAGAGGGGAAGGAGGGAGGGAGTGACAGAAGTAGTGAAAGGAAAAGATGAGACCCCTCAGAAATTCTTCCTCAATCTTCATCCCAGGCTGGACAGAGAAACGGTCCCTTAGATTTGCTGCTCCTCTGGGGGAATTGCTAAGAGAGCATTTTACTTATTCAACCCCAGAATAATGCCCAGGGAAAAAACATGAATCCAAATAGAGAAACTGTGAAACTGGAGACACAGAATTCTATTTCACTTATTCCTATATCAGTCCTGCTGGAAACAGAGCTTAAAGTTCCCAGCCGCAAAAAAATACAGCCCAGTGATAGTCATCTCAACCTGTTACAATTTTGGGCAAATGCCCCATATAAGTACTCAGTGCCTTTCACTGAGATTTTCCCAAGCTTCCTTTTGGCCCTGATTTTGAAATTACAGTAGATTTCAGGATTGTACTGTGGAACTGCATCAATTCCATTTTCATGAGAATGTGCTTCGAAAAATGTTCAGCCTATGCTCACGTGTGGATTTTGTGGGTGCTTGTTGAGGACCGAATCCCGGGCCTCACACGTGCAAAGCCTTTGCTCTGTCACACTGCTTTCCATCTGACCCCTGAGGGTAGAGATTTAAAAATCCATCTTTACTCATCTGAAAGACACATGCACATCACACACACACACACACACACACACATGCACGCACACACACACGCACGCACGCACACACTCTATTATCTGCAAAACTCAGGCAAATCAAATACACAGCTTTCCTTTTAGTCTGGTGAACAGACTAAAAGGTGAGCAATGTAGTTTAGTTTGGTGAGCAATGCTGGAAACCTGCCAGCCTGTGCCATGTGTTTGAGCAACATCTGAGTGAAGAGCTGTGTGTGTTGTCTGGGTGTTGTAGCTCAGTAGCAGAGCGCTAGCCTGGCCCGAGCACTGGCCAGGGTTGGATCTCTAGCACTGGAGGGAGGAGCAAGGCAAGGGAGAGGGAGAGAACAGCGATCTGTGGTGACAGGTAGGAAAGAGCCTCTAGTTGGCCAGAAGATACCAGTGGCCATTTCAGACCCCAATTAGTGTATAAAGAAATCTGTCAGCCACTTGCTAGTTGCTCTGCATGCCCCTGGGCTCTGCCTCTGGCTCAGCGTCCAAACCACTGTTCTCTGACTCTCCCTGCAGGACTTCCCTACTTCACCAAGCAGCCCGAGAGCCTCAACGTCACCAGAAACACAGCTTTCAACCTCACCTGCCAGGCTGTGGGGCCCCCGGAGCCCGTCAACATTTTCTGGGTTCAAAACAGCAGCCGCATTAATGACCAGCCTGAAAAGTCTCCCTCTGTTCTAACCGTTCCTGGTAAGTCCAGGCAATTGGCTTGTTTATTCATTGATTTCTTTTCTGAGGCAGTAGGAGGGCTGAAAAGTTGGTGAGCACTGCTGCCATCACTAGCAGGCTGATGAAGATGCATCCAGGCAGCTGAGTTAGGGGCCAGGTAGATGGGGCAGGTAGGAGTCCAGAGCAGCAGGTGTGGGACTTCTCGGGCTGGGTATAGGGTTAAGTGGGCCATACAGCCAACCCCTTCCCAGGAAGCCCTGTCCACCTCTCCCATGGCAACACCTGTCCTCTTCTGTCCTGGTGGGTCTTGAATTTAGCAAGCCACAAAGATGAGGATCTCAGTTGGGTGGGGCTAGAAGAGAGTGGCTTGGTCACGGGTGCTGCAGCAGGAAGTCTGTGAGTCATTGTGGGGCTGGGGCTAGGCTGAGATTCCATGGTCATCTTGATTTCCATCCAAAGGCTGGTGCCCTGGCTCTCTTCCCACCATCATAACAAATCTCTCGACAGCAGCACAGCGGACCAGTGTTTCTGATGCCGCTCAGAGCTGGGGCTCTTTCTTGCCTCTTCCATCAGCATCTGGCTGGCAAGGTGGTCAGGCCCCCTCCCCTCTTCCTCCATGGCTCACAAGAGGAGGATCTGCCATATGCCTGCAGCTGGCCTGGGCCTGAGAACATGGCGTGGGACCTTCAGAAACACTGGCCGGGCTTTCTTCCCTCTTCGTTGTCCTTCCTTGGCCAGTAGGGGTCCTGACGTCCGGTGCCTTGGCGCTTCCATTCACCTGGCCCCTGTGAGGGTCCAGTGCCATCTGTGTGACAATGACCCTCCCTCCTGAGCTATGGGCTCTGGCCAGCGCCTCCTTCCTTCGTACTTGCAGAGTGCACAGGCATCTCGAATTGCAACTCTTGATTTCCCCCGCCTTGTTCTGCCCCAGATTTCCCCTTCTTCTCAGTAACATCACCATTTGCCCGTCCTTCCCTTTCTTGTTTTTCATCTTGACCACATCAGCAGTTTTGTGAGTTCTGCTTCTAGAATCCGGCTAAACTCTGCCTTTCTCCATCTCGCTGGGGACACTGCGGTCCCTGTCACTACCCGCTCTTGCCAACACCAACGCAGCAGTAACTTCCTACCTGGCTTCTCTGCTCCCATCCACCCTGCTCAACCCAGATCGCCTCATCCAGCTGCTGAAGACCCTTTGGTGGTAGCTTCCTGTTGTCTTACTCACCCCGAATTGTCCCTGCCTGGCCGTGGGCTCTCCATGCTCTGCCCCTTGCCCGACTCTCCAGCTCAACCCCAGCCCTCTCTCTTCTCTATTTTCAGTAAGCGCAGTCACGCTGACTTGCTGTGATTTCTTCAGAGATGCCGCAATCCTGCCTCAGAACCTCTGCACTGCCCCTTCTGTCTGCCCCAAGCGAGCTCGAGTACTGCTTCTGGCAGGAGAGCCTCGCTGCTCACTCCTGACATCTCGGGTCCTGCCCACACCTGTGTGGGCTCCTGAGGACACATTCCTTCACTGCACCTGTTGTGCTGTTTGGTCACCCTGTTTTCTTCTTGGCTGTCTTAGAGAGCATACGCTCTGGGGGGAGAAGGACTAAACAATTGCTCTGAAGTTCCCTCAGATGTTTGTCACTGAGGTAAAACTGATATACAATTAAATACATAGGACATAAATATACAGCTTGGTGAGTGTAGATGACTAGATACCCACATACCCACTGCATCCATCAAGATACAGAACATTGCAACCCTTGGCTGTGATCCCAGCTATCTGGGTTACACCGCAAGATCAGTCTCAAAAATATAAAAGGTAG
>PVIR01042734.1:0-12098 GCA_004026965.1 Petromus typicus | reverse complement strand
TAACAATAAGAGATACTGGGCATAATGAAAACTTACCCAGTTACATTAAAACAAGAAACATTGTTTATCAAATGTTGAGCTTTTAAATGCTTGGATGCTGGTAGCTTCCCAGACATAATTTTAATATGTGTCCATGGCATTTCTGGGACATACTTCCACAGGCCTTCGACGCGATGGAGGATTGATTTTGCAATACTTCTAACAGGTCCACCAGTGTTCCATTATAGTTGACTCTGTTAATTTTGAATACTATCCAGCCAACGCTGGCCTCCTGGCTGTTTTGCAATTAACTTTTACCCTATCGACAGCAGCACTTTTAATTATTATGTCCTGTATTTATGAAATAGAGTATGTCCTCTAAAATAATAGGCTATTGATTTTAGTTGCCATTTTAAATACAATTGAAAATCCAATCATTTCTGTAAAGCTACTGCATATTCATTTACCATACTTTTGTGTTCCATCAATACAAACCTGGCTTCATCTCAGAAGAGTCTGACAATATTTTATTCAATATTCATTAGATAACAAACACTTGTAAAATTCCATTTTGTTATTTCAACAAGAGTTGAAAGAGGTTACCTCTCCTGAATATCTTATAGATATGGTCTTTGTTCCTTTAGTACCACTTATGAAATTATATTTAGAAGTGTCATTTGATGGAAGAATATATGTCTTCTCTAATGACTTAGGTTCCCTATTTTTAGTGTGACTCAATAGTTATAGGGGGAGACATGAGGCTATTAGTTACTTCATCTGATGGATTGTTACATTTTATCTGGACATCTTGGAGGATAGCGCTCTGAAGATAAATGCTTTCTTTTATATCTCCTGTAAATTTTTTATAGAGTATTTCAAGTAAGCTA
This sequence comes from Petromus typicus, assembly GCA_004026965.1. Classification (NCBI taxonomy): domain Eukaryota; kingdom Metazoa; phylum Chordata; class Mammalia; order Rodentia; family Petromuridae; genus Petromus; species Petromus typicus. Next base: position 11,232 of record PVIR01042734.1, on the reverse strand, counting down.
TATGATCACATTGTTGTAAAAAGAAGAATGCAAAATAAGTATGAAATCAATTGATCATTTAAGCAATTAAAGAATTTAGTAACTATTTTAGGGGAAAATATGAGTAAAATAATTTTGAGAACTTATGTGGTAGGATTTGTGTTGCTTCTATGGCTTATTTTATTTCATTGGAATTTAAATATGTTAGTTATAATAGTATAAAATGAAAGATCCAGGTTGTTTCACTTCAATGAATTTAAGAAATATGCATTAAAATCAGAATACGAATCAGGTTTTTAAGGGCAAGTCCTATTTTGCATTAAACCCTGGTTAAAAAATATACATACTCATGATGAGGAAATGTCCAATTTCTTCCTGCCCATAAACTGAAGTGTGGGATATGTGACTCTTCTTATTCATCTATTTTTTAAATAAGTATTTATTGTGCCTCTTTTGATATTTCCAGGCACCATATGAAAGAAGGTAAATCAAAGTCCATGACTTGAAGAAACTTTATATGCAATAATATAAACATCCACATCATTTCAAATCATTTTGAGGAATGATTTAGTAGTAGAATGTGTAATGACCACAATTAGGATTAGCAACATGTTAACTGCCACCTTTAATTATGGTCATTGATAGTGAATAAATTTCTAAAGTAAAGACAAGGGCAAGCAGGAACCTCGGCATATTCAGTGTATACTGAGACATTAAATATGAGATACACAGAAGTTTTGGTGATCTCATGTGACTGACGTATCTGATTTAAAATAGGATCGATAGGCAGGACTTACATTAAATAAGTTATAAGGTGAACTGGGGACATGCTTAATTGGCAAACCTAGGAACTTTCATTTATCTTTTAGTTTATGCTAGACATTTTTTAGTACTTAAATAGCTAAAATTAAAATTTAAGGTAAATAACACTGAAAGCTTAACATATTTTAGAAAAGACATTGTACAAATGAGACTAGAGGACATCATCACTTACATGAAATTAAAAAGGACTGATGTTAAACCAATCTTAATTGCAGAAAGAGAGTGGGATAAAGAAATATACTGAGAAAGGAGAGGAAGGACTTAGCCATAAGAAGGGTGGAAAAGACAGTATACAATGGTGTGAGCTAGAGAGTAAAGTTCAAGAGGATTGGCAGAGTGGCTGCAACCATGCTACAGTGAATAGTAGATGTGAACACACTTTTGATGACGTGGGAAATCTGAAAGTTTATTGAAGGGTGAAGTCTTGGGACATTTGGTCATATTTGAAGGATCTATCTAAAATAGCTGCTTCCCGATGAGGGGCAGAAGAGCAGAATGGATGAAAGGAAGAAACTGAGTTTCAAGATTTTAACTCCAACTCACTATTGCTGAGATGTGCAAGAGATGAGAGAAGCTGATTTATCTCTCTGAATCTCCTTTCCTTAGCTATAATTTGAAATAATAATGATTCCTGTTAGTTGTTTTAGGAATTACCAAAAGCAAAGCACAAACTTAACACATGATAAGTACAAAATGTTTCTCAATATTATGATTAGAAGCAATGGATCAACCATCCCAAATTTTGGTGTAGGCAAAAGAGACTTTCTCAATATCATTTGTTATCCAAGTAGAGATGGAGGTCTATTTTATGATGCTTTCTTCTCACCAAAGACACACACTGTATAAAAAGAAATTCACAATGTGAAATGGTTTTATTTTTGGAAGAGAAGAAGTTAATCCAGCTCATAACAGTGGGTCAAATAGACAGGAAAATCTACTTTACATGAAGATAAAGATAGATAGTGAGTGGAGAGAGTTTTGTTGTGAATGATTACCGTAAGCCTTCTAAAGACCACTATAAATACACTGATATATTATTTTTCTCATGCAATGGATTAAACTTCGGACCTTTTGCTTGTGAGGCAGGCACCACTGAGCAAATTTCCAACACTGATATGGTTTTGATGCTAGAATAATGGATCACAAAATTGTATCATATTTTAGAAAGAATACACGTCCATGGACAATGTTTCTCTGATAATTCTGCTATATGTTCTTATTACTTTTCCCCTTTACAATTTAAATTATAAAAGACATAGTTATGATAAACTCAGCAAATCTTACTTTACGTGTTTGTTGTTGTTTCACTATCACACAAAGATGACTGCTCTCATAAGCAGTGTCTGCAATGTCCTGGGCTTGCTGCTTTCCATCAAGGATGAAGGAATAGAGGGATGGGGAGGTCAGCCACACTGCCAGCGCCATCCCACATGGGAGGTGGAAAAATGAGCTTATTATCTCCAGATAGCGTCTAGCACATTTGATGAAGTTTGCCTTTGATACATGCAGATTGTGGTTAAAGATTTATAAGTTTAATAAAATTCAGGAATTATAAACTATGTGGTCTACAATGGGGGTGAATTATGAGCATCTTTTCCAAGCCTGCAAAACAGCATTGTCTGTCCAGTCTGTGTCTCAGAATATTGAGGACAAAAGTAAAATGGCATTTTTCAGCTACATAAAACCATACTTTTGAGATTTTTTTCCAAGTTAACAAATGGATTTCAAATGAATAAATTAATTCTATGGGGTCAGAATTGTGATTTCATTTATTTAAATCTGGCTATTTGTCTGATGAATTCTAATAGCATATGTGGCATCTTCTGTTAACCTGCAGTGTCTTCTCGGTATGTACTTTCTGAAGATACCCAGGCAGACTCGGGTCAAAACGTGTCTTGGTCCTCATTCTGCTGACGTCCTCTCCTCTCACTGTCTGGATTACAGTGAGTGATGCAAGTCTTTCCATAGTCCATACTTTGCTGTACTGAATGCTGCCTTTGTTGTTCTGGGATAGAAAAGCACTAGGTTTGGTGTTAGGATGAGGTGCTCCCAGCCCTGTATTGGCCTTGACTGTTTTGTTGGTGTAGAGTAAGTGATCCTTAACCTGTAGTATTGGTTTCTGCAAAAGTGGAGAATAAAATGGGCTTAAGTGTTTGAGGACTGGATAAATTAAGGCATGTATGTCCACTGTCACCGTGTCTGACACGCTTCAGGTTTTATCATTAGCACTGTGATCCCCATCTGGATCATTTAACTAACTACATAACATTCTTAATTTCCCATAGAGGACACGTTCGAAGACTATATTTTTAATATAACAAAATCTCAATTTATTTTCATGATTCAACTACTTCTAATAATACCTAATGATAGTTACCTCCTACTTACCAATAAGTACTTTCTAAAGTTAGATCCAGCTTCTTCAGCACTTTCTTTCTTTTGATCATTCTTTGTCTGCTTCCTTTTCTCCGGGTCCTTCAGAGCCATGTCTCTTCCACATTGGCATGCTCCAGTTGGTCTCTCCTTTGGGATAAAGAATAACTTTTAGTCTGCATCTGTTCTAAAAGGGAACATTTTCATGTTAATCCATACATGGTTATCTTCACAAAGTTTCAACTACACAACATTCATCAATTGAGTCATTTCCTCCCAACAAGAAAATAGTCTACACATGTAGCTTGTGTAGTTTTTAATCTATGCCTTTCTTCATTAAAGTTTTTCATTCTTTTAATTTTTTTAGTTGCACAGTAGTGGAAAAAAATACCAGAGACAGATAACAGTGGAAAGAAAGCAATATTTTCCTTCTTTGTCACCTAAAAATGGCAGTATTGTTTTCCTGGGACAGTGGAGTTTCAGTTGTGTATATTTCTGGCAATTATACCACTCTAGTCTCCCTGGGGAAGATGACTATTTTATAAGGATAATACTTTAACTGTAGCAAAGGAATAACTATAGTCTTGCTCTCAGGATGATTGATGATTCTCTTTCAAGGAGTAACCCAAATTGCCAGCAAGAAAGAGGCCTCTCTCCAGTTGCTGGGGGGTGAATCAGCAAATAATTTGGCAGGATGCACACTTTAAGTTATTCATTCTCATGCACAATCAAAGTAAAGCTTTTGGTTGCTTCTATATAAAGTAGGCATTTAAAAGTTATACAATGAAACAGGACTTTTCCCTTCTGAAACAGAAGGCAGGTTGAAAGGTTAATGGTTATTGTGTTAAGTACTGATAAGCCAATTGCGTTTCCTTCAGTGGATGTCTCTCGTGTGGCCTCAGTGTGGGTAGTCTGTACTTAAGGCATCATGTTATTTCTTGTATTTTCTTTAGACACTTCTTAGGATAGGCCCTAAAGTAAATTGTCATCAAATAAAACTTTCTACAAGTTCTTCTTCTGAAAATATACTTGTCTTGGGGGGAAACTTCTTGTTCAGTGATTTTTAGTTCTCATGCAAATGGATTATTCCATCCAGAAAGAATATACTTTTTTGATGGATGCAAACAGCACATGTCATTTGATTATTTCATTTGATCTTTAATCTGTTTACATTGTAGTTCTTATACTAGGGATCTATGTCCTTCTACTAATGGATTCATTTCATATAGATAGTAATTATTTCCAGCTGGAGATGGTGACCTTGACTCTAATCAAGAGTCTGGATGTCTAGGTAGGAAAATTTCAAATTTGATCCCAGCCTAGGAAATTCAGCAACTTAAAAAATTTTATTTTCAAAATAAACAATAAAAAGAGGTCTGTGAATGTAGCTCCTTGCGAAGTTCCTGGGACTGCACACACTTATGCACATCAGTAATCTTTTGGAACTCTTTATTATTATTAGTAGTAGTATAAGCACATCTTCAGTCTTTGCTCTTTTCGTAATCATTCTGGAAGACTTTGCAAAAGAGATAATAATCTGGAGTATGTGGTATTATCTAAAGAGCAGCTGGGTAGCACAAAAATGTCTGAAAGATTTAATTAACTTATAGTATATTCTGTGTAAAATTTTAAAATTTAATTTTTGTTTTGTGCTATATAAAATTTTATTTTTAACTAGGAATATTCTTAAATGTACTGCTTTGAACCTACAATTAGAATATCAACAAGACACATTTTTGCTGATAAACCAGTTTCTTTCTTTTCTTTTTTGTGGCAGTACTGGGGATTGAACTTGGGCCCTTGTGCTTTCAAGGTAGGCACAGTGTCACTTGAGCTAAATCCCGAGCCACAGTTTCATAATTCTTAGCACATTTCCAGTAGGGTCAAACTCGGTGTCACTAAGAACTTGATTCCAGGGTCCCCATGAACATTAGAATCTGTGTGTCCTCAAGCCCTTTATGTAAAAGTCCTTAGTATCTGAATAAATACAACCACATCTGCCTGTTTCCAGATTACTTATAATAATAAATACAGTGTAAATGCTATGTGAATAGTTGTTATACCATAAAATTTTAGGAATAATGACCAAAAAAGCATCTACGTCTTCAGTACACATGCAACAAAAATCCCTCCCATAGTTGGTTTAATGTTCAGACCCCACAGATACCACAGGTTTCTTGTCTTACACCTGACCAGTATGAATTTTAAATATTCATAGATGGTGAATATTGACTCTTTAGTCAAAATAGTAACCTAATGAGGCAGCAATTTTCACTTTATAGATGAGAAGCTGAGATTTCCAGAAGAGAAAGGATCACCAGGTTTCACATTTGGAGGAAGGCATGGGTAGAGGCGGCCACGCTACCGTGCTGCTGTTCTCTTACACCAGGCTGATAGACACATTTGGGAACCAGACTGGAGAGAAGTGTTGTCCACGTGGCTCTGGGTGCTTCTTAGCTAAGAGAGTGGGTACCTGTCTGAATCACTGGAAAGACAGGCTTCAGTTCTCTCCAGACTTATCAAACACTGAAGTGATGTGTTCCACATTACAAGAAAGGGACTGAGCTGGGAGCCACTGTATTTCTCAATTAACTACCTGGATGGAGGCTTTTCACAGTCTGAGAAGTGCACAACCATAACATTCTTAGGCGATGTGGGGTTTTCCCCCTTGTTTTGTGGGGTCATTCTGAATTCTTGTTAAGGTTTAAGGACGTGATTTAAAAGCAAGTCGGAAGCTCTGTCTCACACCAGGATTCACAGTGTGCTTGAAGGCTTCTACCTCAGGACACATGGCTTTGTACATTGGGTAAACATCCCTTGATGGTTCCCTTTGTTTTGAACAATCACACAGCGTTCTCCACACTTTGTGGTGACCTCCCTCTCAGAGGGGCCACAGAATTGTCCTATTCTCCCAGTCACCTTGTGTCTGGAAGTTCACTAAGTGATTGAGAAATGGTGTTACTGCAGAGCAGTGGACTCTTTTTAGCATTTATATTTTATCATGTCAAACTGAAAAATCAAGGGTATGAGTCAAAGGGAGAAAGTATGCAAAAGCGTAGAGCTGTGGTTATTGAGATTTCCATGTCTGAATCAGCAAGAAGTGTCCATACACTGCTGGTTCCTACTCTTTATTTTCTATAAAATTCCCAGATGCCACTGCTCCTACTTTGAGAAGTTTCACAGAGAGATTTCTGACCCAGAGTCTATACTTCATCAAGACATACAATGGGACTTTTATCTCCTGTCACTATTTTCTTTTCCTTTCCTTTTCTTTTTTTTTCTTTGTTTTGTTTTTTCTTTCTTTCTTTTTCTGTTTTTTGAGACAGGGTCTCACTTTGTAGATCAGGCTGGCCCTGAGCTCAGCCTTGAACTCACAGCAATTCTCCTGCCTCTGCCTTCTGGGTTCTGGGATTACAGATGTCAGCCACCATGCCTGGCACTGTAGTATGTGGTTACTGAGGATTGAACCTAGGCCCTTGCACTTGCAAGACTGGTGCTGGAACCACTGAGCTAAATCCCCTGCCCATGTCACTGCTTTCTTATAAGATGAGAGGATTAATCTGTCATTTTGTTCTTCTCTTGTTGCAAAGACAAATTTTGAATTTCTCCAAATATCCATTCCTTTTGACTAATATTTATAAACATTTATGAGGCACCATGAAATTATTTGATTCAAAGATTTATTATTTTAGTGATCAAATCAAGGTAATTAGTATAAATGTGGTAATTGTGTATATGTCACCTTAATTTTTTGTCTTTTCTTTGTGTTGGATAAATTCAGAATCATGTCTTCTACTTTGAGATATATAATGTATTATTGTTAATCCTATTTGCGTTGCTTTGCCAAGAAACACCAGAATGTGTTTCTTCTCTCAGTAGGATGATTTCTGCTGATCAGTGTCTCTCTACCTCTTACTCTCCTGACCTCTGATAAACACTATTCTGCTTGGTCCTATGCTATTGACATTTTTGGGCCCATATATGAGTGAGATCACACAGGGTTTGTCTTTCTGCTCCTGATTTATTTCACACAACAGAAATTTATGAAAAGTAAGCTTTTAGGAGTGGGAAGATATGAGTCAGAGGAGAAATGGTGGATAATGATGTCTTAGGCGGATACTGAGAATTTCACTGGTTTAAGATCCATTTAGTAAGATTTTTGCAGTTAGTGGAAAAGATCACTTTTTAACACTGCTTCATTAATATACTTTTACATAGACAACAATATAGTATATGCTATGAAAAAAATATAAAAACCTGGAGAAAAATAGAGTAGGGTGATGATAATAGTGAAATGAATTAAAATTATGTTTTGGTCATAAGATAATTTTGCCATCATTTTTATATGGAATGGTATCACAGAACATCCAGGAATTTGTTTTCTCTAGAAAGTCTGGTAGTTAAAGAGTCAGATCCTGTCACATTTTAGTCTCAGTGCTTTTTATCTGCTCAGATAATGAGATTGATGTCTACTCTGTCAGGAAGGATGGGGGTTTGGGGCTGGTATATTTGTAATATTTAGGATGAATCTTGTGCACCAAGCAGCTAGACAAGAGATTTAACTGTGATAGCTGCATATGTCTGAACGAAGAATAAACAGAGCCAACCACGTAAAGAAACATGTAGTAAAATTCTTAATGGGAGCACGTTTAGGAAAAATATTCCTAATATAGCATTTCTTTTCTTGGATATAAACATATAGGACTAGCATTGTGTATAGTATGCTTCATTGTGGCATGAAGGGGCTCATCCATGGCATAGGCCCCGCCAATGAGTCCTTGCTCATACGCCTCTACCCAGCTTCTGTGAATGTCTGCATAAATTGACAAAGTCTCCATGGCAGATTCCCCAGGCAGGAACGCGATCCTTGCTTCTGTATTGAGGCAGTTGCTTATGTACCATTTCAAATACTAAGCTAACCTTTTCAAAATGTCAGCACACTCGCTTTACCATCTTTACAATCACCAGCAATTTACATTTATACAGTAGCTTCACAGCTTGAGTACTGTGTAAGATTCTTTTATTTTCTGAGAATCTATATTCCAAAGAAGACCCATTCACCTCATATCTAGGGCACTTAGAGCTAAGTGGCAAATGTATCCGAGCACACTGTGCAGTCTGTCTTTGAACAGGCTTCTCACCTTGGGGGAGGAGAATTCTGTCATTTTGTTGATCAGTGACTTTTTCAAAATGCTTGTCTACCCTTAAGTTAATTACAAGCATATGGGGAGTTGACGTTGATTGAAGCTGGTGTGTGTGTATGTGTATGTGTGTGTATGTGTGTGTATGCCTTTCTAAATTCATATAATTAAAACAAAAGGTCACCTGCAGAGATTATTGGAAGAAAGAGGACCAAGTTTAATGGAAAGTTCATAGAGCTTGGTCATATAATTCAATGTATGTCTACTAAATTATTCGAATTTGGACATTTGACTGATACTTGTATAAATGTTAGAAAATTCAATTACATTGAGTTATTCAAGCAGAAAATCATTAAATAAGACATTAATAATTTGAAAAAAATGAATCTCTCAGTGTCCTGGTGTTCAGTTTTATAGAATTATTGAAAGATTTTGAACCACTAAGAGTCATATAATTAATAAAAAACTATAATTACAATTTTACTTAAGACATATCTTTAAAAGATTTAGGATGGTTGAAAATATGGGATTTACAATATATTCCTATTGTTATGTCAAGTGAGATTCAGTATTGATTTTTATTACCTTGATTTGAGGACAGAGTTCAGTGAGCAGTGTTTGGAGTTGAAAGAGGTCATTTACTTTTTCCTCAACTCTAGATCCAGTCTGATTAGGTTCCCAATAGACAGACTTCAGAACTAAGCTGCTTCGTTATCATGCTATTTCTATTCTCCCCCAAATGCTCTTGTTCTGGCCTTTAGAAAGTGTCAACAGTAGATTAAAAGTGAGAGGATGTTTCTTTTAGTGTTGAATGTCCCTCATTCCTGCAGAGTGTGTGCCAGTGCTGCTGTTGATTTTATCAAATTGATTACTCCAGCAACCCAACATAGGAAAAATGACCATACAGCCAAACAACTGTGCCTATGGTGTTTGCTGTATCCTGCTTAACTCTTACACATATTTTGTGGATGGTACAACTGATTAGTTTTATGAAGCTGGTATGTTTATTTGACTTATTGTTGATTGCCTCTTTTAAAGTACAATATGGTAATTAGTGAAAAATAATCAAAGACAACCTCTTAGATATTAGTATATTCTATAAGCTGTTTACAAAATACATATAGTCTTAGCTTTGCATTAAGAACAATGGACAAGAAGCCCTCTGATCATTTCACAAGCATTCTGCTTAAACTACAAAGAAGCAGCAAAAACCAGCGTAGAGTGTGCAGTTATGACAATATTAGTCCAGTCCCTAGGAACATACATCACTGTAGGTTTAACTGGGATATTTCTTCATAATTCCAAGAGATCTACAACCAGCAATATCTATAATTTTATGATATTGATTGTTTTCTCAATTTGTAGATAGCAGAATCCATTTTAATTACTTACCGAGCTATAACTGGAAATATTCTTCTTTCAAATGGCTCTAAAAAACTCATACTATTCTCTTTTTTTTAATGAACCTTCATAATCTCACAGACTTTACTGCCTTTATTTGATGGAATTACTTAAAGTATTTTAATTTTCAAACAAGGGAATATTCTAAGTCAACTTCTTAAAATGGGTCTTATATAAACTTATCAATTTATCATTTACTTATAATAAAAATGTAAAACAATGGTCTTTCTACCTACTTAAATATAAAAAAACTAGATTATTAGGCACTATTAAAATTAGCCCCAGTGACCAGTTCTTAAGATGATTACTGTGACTCGACAAAAAGTAATCAGCTTTCCTTCTTCCCATTCATACTTAGATACCAGAGTAGAGTCCTATTGACCTCATGGACCGAGATAGAAGGAAAAGACTATGGGAATGTTACTGTCTTTGACAAACTGCCTGAAGACCCTTGAGACACAAATACACACACACACAACACACACACACACACACACACACACACATCTGCACACACATAGCAGGTTAGGAAGAAAGAGAAAGAAGTAGGGGGAGAGGAGATAAGAAGAAGCATGAGGAGAAGGGGAAGAAGGAGAGAAAAGAAGAGAAGAAAGGGTAGGAGGACAAGTGAGACAGGAAGCGAGGGAAGGGGACAGGAGAGGAGAGGAGAAGACAGAAGAGTAAAGGAGAGGAATAAAACTGTAGCAAGCCTGTAGGAAGGCCCCTCTCACTGCTGGTGGATAAAACCACTCTTATCTTTCAACCATGGCTGTATCACATAACTTAAACGTGACACAGGATCAAAACCTACTTTTAGTGTTAGACTTTCACTTTATAAATCAATAAAGTAGTATACAGGACAAAAAACATTTCTAGCTTGTGGAGGAAATTGCAACATATGTCAATTTTTATCTGATTTTTCAGAAAGTAGCTGTATTCCTTTCCTTGAGTTAAGCACAGAGGAACTTTAAAATATTGGATGTTGGCTTTTTACCAAACAGAGCTCCTTTAAATTGTATAAAACAAGGCATTGATTTCACTTGATTCATTTTCATTGTCTCAAAAGAAAATATATGCATAATAAAAATATACGGCAAAAGTCCTGCATGACTGCACTGAAGTCAGTGCATTTGAGCTAGAGAGTGCCATGAGTATGTTTTTATTTTGGTAATAGACACATCTTTATGTCTCTTTGTCCAGTATGTAGTAACCGTCAACTATTAAACACATTAAGACATCACTATTGTTAGTTTGGACTCAACACAAAAATTTGGAAGTTTTAAGTTTCAAGGTGACATTCTGGTTGCTGTGTACTAAGATATTCACTTTTGTTTTAATTTTTGTAAAAAGACAGCAGACCGATGACTCTTTTTTTTTTTTTTTTTTTTTTTTTTAGGTTTTTTGAGACAGGGTCTTGCTTTGTGGTTCAGGCTGGCCCTGAGCTCAGCCTCAAACTCACATCACAATCCTCCTGCCTCTGCCTCCCGAGTGCTGGGATTACAGGCGTGAGCCACCA